>JAOUQT010327013.1:0-13709 GCA_025769995.1 Xyliphius kryptos
AGAGAAAGAGAGAGGTCAGTGCCACCCTTTTCTGTTCCAGCTCTGCCCTAATGCATAAACCAAGGCAAGTCTGGAGTAGAAAAACCTGTCGGCTCCACACAGAGCCCTGTCACAGCCCCATATAACTCATTTGGGATGAATTAGAATCGAGAATGCAACTTCGAATCCTCTTTTTTGTTTATTAATTGGAAACCTTTGTGAAATTGTGAGTTACCTGCAGTGACAGACACAATAGACCGTTATATATCTCGCTATATATATATAAGGCTCCACCTGCTACACACAATCTCACTCAGCTCCACTGTGATGACACGTCTATGCTCTTTATTTCCATTCATTCCCACTTGCATTCTCTGTTGTCTAATATTCTGTAAAAATAGATGGGATTTTGAAAAGCCCCATAACATATCTCACAGTTTCTATAATCATATTTTTATTATATTAAATGATATTCATTATGGGAATTGCAACAGTGTCAATATTCAGAGTATTATCCCTAAGCCCTGTTTCTGTTTATTAAATATTTAAAAATATATAGCCTCTCTTTGGATCATCACCTTATCATGGTTTGAATGATTTTAGGAGCTATGTTGTAGGGGGCAAAAGCCCCTGGTAGGATCTCCCAAGGCAAATTGGTCCCAGGTGACATGTCAGACAAAGAGTGGTCCAAAAAATTCATATGAAGAAGAAAAACAGGAGCTTTTGTACTCTGCCCGGATTAGGGTCACCGTGGCCCCACCCTTGAGCAAGGCCCGGGGAAGGGGTTCGCCAGCGAGCACCTGATGGTCGGGTACTTTCCCATGGTGCCGGACCGGACCCAGCCCGAAGGAGCTACATGGGTCACCCCTCCCATGGACTCACCACTTGTGGGAGGTGTACTAATAGGGGTTTGGTGCATTGTGGATCGGGTAGTAGCCGGAGGCGGGCGCATTGGTAACTCAGTGGGTGGGGTGTTGGACTATAAATCAGAAGGTGGGGGTTTAAATCCCAGGTCCACTGAAGTTACCAATGTGGGTCCTTGAGCAAGACCCTTAAGCCTCATTTCTCCAGGGTCCTGTATAAAGCCTGTGTTCTGATCACAACCAAGTTGGTATACTTGTAAGTTGCTTTGAATAAAATCGTCTGCTAAATAACTAAATGTAAATGTAATGTATATATTATATATATAATATATATTATAAAATATATTATACTATATATATACACAGACTACAGACGTTCCAAAAATAGAATATCAAGGAAAAGTTGATTAATTTCCATAATTCCAGTCAAAAAGTTAAACTTTCAGAGATTATAGATTCAGGGCCCACATTTTAAACGATTGTAAGTTTTTTTTTGTTTCTTTTTACATAATTTGAGCTTTCAGCTCATAAACCCCACAAAAACAAGAATAAAAAAAATAGAGGAGAAATCAGCCCAAACTGTGCAGGGCATTAATGTTTTAAACTAAGTGTGACACACTAATTATCTATTAAAAAGTAAAGGTGAGGAACAGAATCCAAACTGCTTGAGGTCCAGTGTGAAATCTCCAGTCAGTCGTGATTTGGGGGCAAAGTCCGGTGCAGGAGTTGCTAAACTCTGCTTTAAATCTGAGCTCACCCCAACAGTCTACCATAATGTTTTAGAGGACTTCATGATTTCTTCTGCTGAGGATCGTATGAAGATGTACATCTTCCAGCAGGACGTGGACCCTGCCCATGCCGTCAGAAGCACCAAAACCTGGTTTGATGCCCATGCCATCACAGTGCTGGGAGTTATGGAAGCCCAGAGTTCCTTGATGCTTGCCGTCAGCTCTTCTTTGTTGCCGGGTCTGGCACCCCTCATTTTCCTCTTGAGAACACCCCATAGATTCTCAATTGGGTTTAGGTCCAGCGATTTGGCTGGCCGGTCAAGCACCTAATGGTTTATTTAGAATTAAAAATCTGAATTCCAACATTTAATCTTTCTCAGCCGTCCTTTGAGCAGGTGGGCTTGTGATTTACAATATATGTTTAGTGCAGCTCTGGTTCATTGTGATCTGTTTCCTAAATACAAATAGATGACTGAGGATGATTATTTAGTTTCACCTCAGCAGCTGCAACTATAAGATTTATTGCTGGATTTTTTTAAACACAACATGTCCACACTTGTTTACTGCTGTCTGCTGCAACATTACAAGCTTCATAAATAATTACAGGAAGCTCTTCTGCTACACGAGTACAATATCTTTAAGTAAGACTAGGTTTTTACCCAGAATGCACTCACAATCATAATGCACTGTAAAGGTAGCAAAGAGTTTAAACACATTAACCGTTAATAATAAATGTATTTGTGCTGCTTTGTGGCTCAGTTTAAAACACATTCAGCTTTGGTATTATTTTTTTCAATGTATGGACTTCTGTAAGATACTCAGATGAACAGCATCTGTTGAATGCATTAAATGTAAATGTGGGATTATGAGATTAAGGTGTTACTTTTAATAATAACGATCGAATTTAGACTTATTTTCAGCTTCTTGTCAGGAGTCGATGGACTCATATAGTTTATATAATGTTTACTATTGTTAAATATGGACACATATGGACTGATACACAATCTGTACATGTCTGTTCTACACTGTGACGCTGCCTGGCCACTCAAGGAGGATAAGTCCCTCACTGTGCCTTGGTCCTCCGAAGGTTTCTTCATGAAAAAAAAAAAAAAGACATCATAACAGGAAAGGGCGGCAGGGTGGCACAACCGTTGCCACAAACTTCTCTCTATAATAATACGTTCATTTTAAACATATAAACTCCAAAGCACGGTGGCTTAGTGGTTAGCACGTTCGCCTCGCAACACTTGCAAATCCCGGTTCAAATCCCAATTTGGGTGGAGTTTCCATGTCCTCCCCGTGTCCGCGTGGGTTTTCTTCGGTTTCCTCCCACAGTCCAAAAACCTGGATTCCAGGTAAATTTATAATTGCTCTAAATTGCCCCGTATAGTGTGTATGTGTGTGTGAGTGAGTGTGTGCCCAGCGATGGATTGGCGCCCTGTCCTGGGTGTATCTGCCCAGCGCCCAGCGGATGGGCATTGGGAACCCCACCGCTACCCCAGTAGAGGAATATGCGGAAAATAAGGAATGAATCATTCATTTATTCATTCATTTATTATCTTCCGCTTAGTTCTTTATGAGGGCCGTGGGGGGGTTCCCCATGCCCATCCAGGGGAGAACGTCTCGGGCCCTGGGCAGATACACTCAGGACAGGGCGCCAATCCATCGCTGGGTACACACTCACACACACAGTCACTCACACATACACACACTATACAGGGCAATTTAGAGCATTTAATTTACCTTCATGTTTTTGGAATGTGGGAGGACAACTGTATTGCTCTTTTAAAAAAATATGTTTGATTTATAACAAACATGGTACATCTGCAAGTAAACTTTTTAAATGTCAAGAAAAAGGATGTCTCTGATAATCTTACCTATGTCTCTAATCGATCATTCAATTTTAACCTAATTACTAAGCTTTTTGCAGTAATGCAAACAAGATGTGGTAAAAGAAGCTCAAAAGTTCAGGACTGGTATCAGTACATATAGTCTACAGTCATCTGACTAACTGGAAGTTTATATAAATACTATTTTATAAGCTAAGTTTTGCTTTATAATCGGATGGTTATATATAAGTAATAATGCTGAAAATAATTAATGATAATGAATGAAAGACATTCATTGACTTACATGTTTCAGGGATCTCTTTACATATTTCTTTGCTGTGTTTTCCATATGGTTTATGATAAAGCCAATATTCAGCCTGGAAACAATATTCTTGCCCTGATTCAAGGTCACTTCTAACCAGAGTATTGTCTTCAGGATCAAGAACAAGCTCCTGTGAAGTAAGAAAAACAATATGAGAAGCTGTGGTGGAGGATTTTTGGGGCTTTCCGTTGCGATCTGTGTGTCGGCCGGGAGTGACGTCATCTGGAGTTGTGTTAACTACTGATAAGGAAGAAAAGGAGATGAACTTGCAAAGATGTAAAGGACAGATAAGACCAAAAACCAATCTAATTGACCAAAACTATATAAACTCCTGATATTAGCCCAATAAGAGAGACTTTGCAACTAACATCAATTGATAACACCTGTATTCATGGTTGAACCAAACAGAAGCGACTGAGGACTCAGCCAGCAAGCAAGCCAGCAAGCAAGCCAAAGCCGACCAAAAATCTCAGCCAACAAATACTTTCACTTCTGCAAGGCTGTTAGATGAGTCCTCTAAGTCTCCAGGTCATAGGGTAAGGTATTACATATGCAGTGCTTATCTCTTATGCAACATTGATTAGTAAATAACATTTAACTTTGCCAAGCCATTTTATTAAGTAATAAAGAGTATTTATAAGTATTTGTGCTGGCAGTGCTATCTTGCTTGATTATATTATGTTATTCCAACATTTCTCTTAAATATTAGATGATCTTAGAGTAATGCTAAACTAATACAGTTGGCTATCCGGCTATAGTTATTTACGTCTGCATTAAAGTCGTTCACCTCAAACAGTCAGAGATTACTGAGGCTAATGTTAAAGAGGTGTGTGCAACTGCTGCAATGATGTCTGATGCAGTAATAGTCTCTCGTCCACTACCAATTAAGCATGGTGCCGAAACCTACAGCAGGTTGTAATCATTGCGTTGCTGGATGTCAGATAACAACATTGCCTTCATAGAAAATTTGTCTACTTTTGAGGAAAGGCCTGGCCTTTTGAAATGGGATGGCATACATCCCTCATGGGATAGGCGATAGGGATTTTTCAGAGAAGACAGCATCCTGTCTGTTAGACTCAATACCAACAAATCTGCTAATTACATTAGCCTTAAAATAAGCTACGTCCCCAAAACTTTTTTTTTCTCTGTAAAATCTTAGAAAAAAAATGTTCAACCAACTGAATAGCTATCTTCTATCTAATAACATTTATGAAGTTTATCAGTCAGGTTTCAGGTCTCACCATAGCACCGAGACAGCATTAATAAAAGTAGTCAATGATTTATTATTGTTCTCTGATAATAACCAGATCTCTTTCTTGGTCTTATAAGATCTTAGTGCAGCTTTTGACACTATAGATCATAGCATCTTACTGGATAGTTTAGAAAACACGGTGGGCGTTACAGGATCTGTCCTCCAGTGGCTTAAATCCTATTTGACAGAGCGGTATCAGTTTACTTGTGTTAACAATCAATGTTCTGACCTCGCAAAAGTAAACTATTGGATTCCACGAGGCTCAGTTCTGGGACCACTTCTATCTGCCCTTTATTTGCTCCCACTAGGATCACTTATTTGTAAGCATGGAATTAGCTTCCACTCGTATGCAGGTTATACACAATTGTACATTCACTTTATTGATCCCAGGGGGGAAATTTTGGTAGGAAAGAAGAAATGAATCAGAATTAGGAATACATTAGGAGACCTCTTAACTACATATTACAATACATTAGGAGACCGCAATTCTCTTTACAGTGAGTCTTGGTGAACTTTTTACTTCTTTTTTACCATCCTGGTCAAGAAACACTTGCATCTTCTTCCAGGCTTGTTTGTCACAGTTCCAGATGTTTTGATTTTTTTTGTGATTGCTCTGACTGTAGATAAGAGCATCTGCAAGTGAGGGGCTACTCTCCTGTAGCCATTGCCTGATTTATGAAGGACGACACACATCTGCCTTACTTGAGTAGTGTGTTCTCCAGTCTTTCGCATGTTTAACAGTGAGTAAGAGAAATATGCCTCTGTATAATACCATAAGTATACCCCAGGTAAACAGGAAGTGATGAATTACTAATTAAAAGTTTCCTAGATACTTTGATCCACTTTATAAACTACATTTAGTATTTTTTCTTTTTTTTCCCACTTCAGTTTTTTTTCAAAATAAAAAAAAAAATGCAGGCTTTTTAAAACATTTTAACTAAGGGTGCCAATAATCACGGAGGGTGCGGTAAATTTTTTTTAGTGTAACAGCAAATTTATTCAAAATGCTAGTTTTGGCTGATTGGTTTCAGTACAAAATTACATTCCCATAAGTCCAACCCTTTGCAGTTAGTGATAGAAACAAGAAACCATGAGTCATGATCAAAAAGGGAAATAAGGCTAAACTGAGCCAAGTATTTATTTTTTTTACATATCAGTGGAAAGAGAACTGTTTCATAATAATATTTAATTCAAATGTAGGAAAAGTTTCTAATATTTTTAAAAATATTAACCTGTATTTTACTTAACACAAACATCTGTATTGTGTACAAAAGTTTTGTTAAGGAACATGTCTATCAGCCTTATTACAGATATCTGAACTTAAGACTTAAAAAGTCTTGAATTAAAGTTAATTGAAGTTGAGTAGAAAATTAATACTAGCAGATAATAATAATAATAATAATAATAATAATAATAATAATAATAATACTACAATTTGATATAAGTGGTTTTGAGAGTTTTCAGGCGTGAGTAAAACAAATTTATATGCTACCGCTGTCAATAAAAGTACTATTTATATTTACAACGTGAGATCATTTCTAGTGTTTTTAGTTTAACATCCCTTGTTCAGTTTTCCCACACAATACACAAAAGCAGGAAATAAATCAAAATACAATATTATTTAAATCATTTTGCAAATTGTTAAACATACAGGCCCCAAAGAACAAAATACAACAAATGTGAATTCATCTGTGACCTAGTTGACACAAAGTTACATCTGTGATTTCCAACACTGTAGTGACACTGACATTGTGGTAGTTTTGTTAGTGTGTGGTGCATTGGTACAAATGGATCAGTTTTTAAACACTGCAGTGACATTGTGTTCAATCACTGCACACTTCATTACAATCTTGCTGCAGTGCTTAAAATCACACACCACCACAAATAATACATGCCTGTAGAAATTACATTTTCTTCCCTCTCACAGGGGTAAGGGTGGGGGTAACTCATGTTTTTGTATATAGCATCCTAAAGATCACTTTACAGAACTATTACTTTTATTTGTGTTTGTATTTCCACAGACCTGTTTCTGATCCGGGCTGCTCCGTTTCCAATATACAGGTATAAAGCTGATGTGGCGTCCATATTTGTAATTCACACTCGGATCTCTGTGGGTTATCCATAGACGCAATGTGTCTGGTTCTAACCTCACTTTGATTTGGGGAAAACAGGCATCAACTAGGAAAAAAGACGTGGTAACGATTGGGTCAGATAAATTATATGAATATCACAAATAATAAAAGCATACATATGTCACTATATTATTTAACACATAAATATTTAGGCAATTATCTAATAAGCTAGTTTTGTGGCACTAAATTTTACTTTTTATGGTTCAATAAAAACATCTTTGAGTAGCAGTTATACACACATTTTTATATTGAATGTAGACTAAAAGACACAAGATCACCTTTTCGTGTATACACACACACACAACAAGACAAGACAAGACAAAATAAGGCCTTTCATGTGGATATAAAAAAAATATTTGCTAATTAAGTTTCTTCCCCAGCATGGCCACTTACTGTGAACACACTGGACCTTTTCTGACACCAGCCAATTCGATGTTTGGTTGGCTTGTTCTGCTCGCACACGAAAATGCTTGCCATAGAACTTCTCAGCATCGTCTGTAAAGTTGAACGTGCTCTGAGAGCAGTTACACAGTCTGTGCCAGTCACCTGAAGACCTACATTTTTTTTTTTAGAAAAGAGTTTTAATTCACATAAATCAATGACAACTGATCAGATTGTATTATTTTTATATAAAACAAGTGCTAAAGATAATTCAAAGAGCACATGATGTTGGAGCATCACAAAACCAGCATTTAAGGACAGGTTCATCTTAAGCACTGGTTTCTATAAAGCCACTGCTCCATAAAGCCAAAGTAGGCTTGAAAGGACCGAGTCAGAGTATGACCAAACTGCTTTGGGCAATGTTAATACATAATAGGTTATAATCAATAATAACTTATTGATAACATACAGCTATCCAGAAAACAAATACATCAGAGGATTGAGCTAAGCCATTCGATTCTTGAAAATCATCCTTTTGATCTAGCAAAAATAAATGTGCTGTGAGGTTTTCCCTCAAATTTAAGACTAATACTTGGCTACCTACTTTTATCCAAAGCGACTTACAAGTATCCCAACTTGGTTGGGGTCAGAACACAGGGTTGCTACAAAACCCTGAAGCAATTAGGGTTAAGGATCTTGCTCAAGGACCCACATTGGTAGCTTCAGGGGACCTGGGATCTGAACCCCAAACCTTCTGATTCAGTCCAACACCCTAATCACTGAGCTACCACTCCCTGGTACTTAAGATCCCAAGGCGAAATATTCATGCTTCCAAGCCATAGCATAGATTTTTTTCATATTGTATAAATTCTACTGTGACTTTTTTCTTTTTTGCAATATTTGCAAAATTTCAGGTTTTGCAAGATGGTTTATGGTATATCTCTTCATAAACCTACACTGGTTTTCCATTTCAAATGTCACATATTATTATTTTTTAAATTAATTTCATTGTCTAGGAAATGTCAAAGCAATGAGATGTTAGTTTAGTTAGAACACCATGTTCATTCAGAACACTGTGTTTATTCCCCTTTGAAGCACACTTGTGATTGGGGCTTTTTCATAGCCACTTCTCTTCATTCAGCACAGCACAATTCCACATTACAAGTTAAGTCACATCCCAAATGCTCGTTGCCAAAATCAGTTCCTTCTAAACAGATCCTAAAACGTTTCAGCTTTGTGCCTCAGAGCATTGTGAAGAATAATGCAAAACTCACTCTGCTGGCCAAGTAACACAGTGCATGAAGTCAGACTATGCTGTATCTTTAGAAATGGGCCAGTAGGAGTCACAGCTCTGTGGTTGGGGCATGCCAACCACATTAAATATTCCCCTCCAGCAACAGAAGCGCTTTATTTACAGACATGTTGCACCTCACAGCAAACAGGTTGCCCTGTCTCTTGTATGATCAGTAAAGGTGGGCTAAAGACCTATTCTACCTCAGGTCTCCAAATGGAAAATAAATAATGAAATTTCTTGTTACAGTTGCAATATAAAACATAAAAATGGGAAAGTGCATCCACACAAAGGTACTACACTTCAAAACACAAACATTCAATCTAAGTATTGTTCAAGTTTACGGTTTACAAAATTTCTTTATATAATGAAAAAAATACACAACAACAGTATTTTATGACAAATATTTCAAGCTTAAAAAAAAAAAAAAAAGAAACACACTTCCATTATCTGGAATAGAGGAAAAGTATACCTGTTGTACTCGACCGTAAAAAAAATGCTGTCAGTGTCTTTTGCTGAATAACTCCATAGAAGCACTGATGATTGGACCTTTATATTTCGTGGTGGAAGTAATTCACTCCAGCATGCTAAAGAAAAATTAAATGTTAGAATTTAAAGCAATGAACAAAAACCCTTAATTTAAATTTTTCCACCATCACTGTTAGTAACTTATAGTTAAATAAAAAATATACAAATGATTGCATACCATCATTGCCTGTGTCTTTAATAATTGTGGCACAAATGTTAAAAAGTATTCAAACATGATAAATAAATAAATAAAAATCAAGAAATATCTTAAATTTTGACAAACTTAATAAATGTCAATGTAGCTTTGGTCAGAAAGTAAATAAGAAATAAGTTTCATTTAAACTGAAATGCACATTTTAAGGTTTATGATTTTCTTTCTTTTTGCTATGAGAAAATTTAAAAACACATCATGTTTTTTGTTTTCTTTTCCACCTTTTAGTTGAAGCCATATTTATACACCTTTTCCTGATATTATGCTTTTTTAAATTTAGAAAGCTTAAAAAAGTCATAACATAATATTCAAGTATTTAGTTAAAGCATGGACCAAATTGTGTCAACTAACTGAAGAAAGCTTGAAGTGGAAGATATGTTGGATGAAGACAATTTATATCACATAACCAAAGAACAGTAAAAGAAGGAATGGGCAAACAATCATAACACACACAAGTAAAGTTACACTTAAGATCATTCAGCATGGTGTAGAGCTTTACACTGAAAGAAAGTTTCTAAATGTGAAAATAAGATTAGGGGAAAGCAGATGGATATTGGAATATAATAAACTGTAACATGCTTTACTGACAACAACACAGCCACCGATTAACGTCCTCAGAATGAATAAGTATAAAGATTATCTGAACTGACCAACAAGGCACATGACTGAAAATAGACAATTAGTTTTACTTTGGTACATAGTTTTATAAATGATTAACACCAGTCTGCAATCAGATCTATTCAAATTGTACTAAACATATGATAAAAAATAGTACTAAAGAAAGCTAATCAAGAAATCAAGACTGAAGAAAGAAATGGCAATAACATTCAATCTGCAGAAAAACAGGGCAAAAAACCTGGACTTTAGCTTAATATGAAGACAACAGTCATAATGACATAAAAGCACAACAAATTATCAACAACAATTATCAGGCATCAGAATATAGAACATAGACTGGCACCCAATGGAATAAAGATAAAGTGTTTCCAATGGTTCTTTACAGTAACAAAATGCTGAACTGACATGAGAAAATGAGTAAACCAGATGCAACAATGATGCTGTAGTTTTAAAACATTTTAACGTCACTTAAAGACTGACGGTAATCCACCATTTACAGTATACATGTCCACCCTCTGTATCCTGTAGGATATGTCCAGTGAACATCTGATGATATTAAACATATACTGTAGATGTGTTTAATAGGGTGCATACTGAGTAAAGCGCTATATTTAAACATGTCAGCAGCACAGCTGAGTCTTATATACCCAGACCAGCACAACACACACTAACACACCACCACATCATCATTGCTTCAATGATGAAAAGGAGCCACAATTAAAAAAAAAAAAAAAAAGGTGCTTTTTGATGGTCCTTATAATTAAAGAAAAAAGTAAATTAGTATAAATTGTAATGAAGGAAAACAGTACTATATTCTGTAAATTTAAAACTACAAAGTAATGTCTGTTGAATATGACAAGTGGAAATGATAAATATGTGCAGAAACATGGAGGTGGCTGTTTCTTGGACAATAAATCCCAATTAAAATTTGAGTTAGAACAAAATATGTAATATAATACATCAATTAAAAACTGACAAAAACACAAATTAAACATTCAAACTTGTATTCGGAAACAAAAAATGACAAATCTTTTAGCTTATTTTTGTAAAAGAAAAATTGTATGTCTTGTAATTTACATTTTATGAAATAAAATGACAGAATGTCTACTGAAAATTTTGTTTGCAGCAGTTAAATCAGAATGATTTAGTCCACATAGAGTGTGTGCTTAACAACTACAGAAATTGTATGGCGTTTCATGACGAGATGATGGTAGAAATAAATTGTTGAGCGACTATTCATATATAAAAAAAGAATATAATGTGTTTGTTAAATATCGGTCTAGTTAAATTACAGACTTTATGTTGCATTTCCAAAGTAAAAAAATGCTTTTGTGGAAATGGCGTTTTATAATGTTTCATAGAAATATGTTGAGCATTTTATGATGAACCAAAATGTAAAAGGTGTGTTGGTGAAGAACATGCTTAAGGATGGACTTAAAGGCCTGTTGTATACCGTATTTTAGAAGTTTATACAAGCTGAGGACCTTGACAAACATAAGAAATAAGCATGAAAACAGGTTATTAACAAAGCATTTTAAAATGGAAGAAGATATGAAGCTTATTAGGCCATGAAATAGTCACTTCTCTAATTCAACTGAATAAAGTTTTCCCGATACTGTTAATTACATCACATGTAATTTTAAGATGTCGTAATGTACAATAAAATATCAATACAAAGAGCTTACCAAAGTTATTTAATACTCGTAACTGATCCTTTCCAGCTTTAACCATAACTAACTTCGTTTGCGAACAATAAAGCATAATAATACGTTGTTGATAACATAAATTCATTTGATTTTTATCTTACCAGGATTGGAACATAACACCACGAGACCGAAGGCAAAAAATGTCCTTGTCAAATCCATAATAAAGAGATAATATGTGTTATTTCGCCCACTTAGGCTCCATGTTACAAAAGCTAGGAAGCCACAGCAGTCCATATGGCTGGATTCCAAATAAGCTTGCTGCAGTACACATAGTTCACTACAGAGGGTGCGGAAACTAATCACGTTTTACCCTACGCAGTGCACTCGTGGGCTGGGAATATTTGGTATTTGGCGGTTGATACAGTCACATGTCTAAGAAAGATAGATAATAAAAGTGAAAATGCATTCTTATTATTAAGTTGTATTTTGGTTTCGTGTATTTTTCAGATTTGACATTTAGTTGTTTTACTTGGTTTATTGGAAAAAATGTTCAGGTGCTTTTTATGCGTCATCGCAACTGTGGTTTTTGTGGACAGAGTGTTAACCGTCAGATACTGTATGGATTTACGTATCGATGCTAAATATAGACACTTTCAGCTTTGATTTTTTTCATCAAATCTGAAACATCACAAACAAATGTTACATATTGTTGTATAGACAAAGAAGCATAAACAACGTTCATTGAATGTGACGGAAAAAATCTAAATGTTGCCACAATGATCCGAATTTATTCTTCCGCGTTGCCTTTGTGATCCGATACGCTGACGCTGACACGCACGCACGCGCACGCACACACACACACACACACACACACACACACACACACACATATAGATGCCCTCCCCGGACCTGCAGCCCTCGAATACAAGTTGCCAAGTTCAGGAGACGATGATGCCCAGATGTCTGGCATGGACAAGGATGAACCTTTGACTTAGGCCACACACATTTTCTCTCCTACATCAGTGCTGCTTGAGTTGTGTGAGTGAGCTGCCGCTCATCTCAGCATCCCGTGGCCGTCTTAACCAAACGGAATAGGAGAGAGACGTGTAAGACCGTAAGCTGTTAAGTCCCCTGACAGGCCCAAATAAACAGCTTTTCCCCATTGTGAATGAGGGCTGGGGACAGGGTTCTTTCTCCACGGTCACAATAAAAAAAAAGCCCAAAACCCCGGCCCCCTTAGCTCTGCTTTCTGACCAGAAGCAAAAGCGGCCGGCCTGATGCCCGTGTCCCGGGCGTTTAGACGCAGAAGAGAGCCCTACTCTACCCAGGAGGGGAACGCTTACCATGGAGGGAAAACTGACCCCCAACCATCTCTGTGGTGCCCTATTTCGCAGCTTGGCAGTGACAAGCCGCCCAACCCTGCACAGCCACACTCACATCTCACAGAGTGAGTGCTCAAAGACTGGGGTGGAGAATGGAGCCACAGGAACTGATTGTCTGTCCGTCAAGACACGGGACGATTCTTAACACAAAATAAGGCCATTACTGGTGCTGACTGCAGCCCAGTAACCATCAGACAGCATCTGCGAGGGAAGAACTTCAGAGATGAAAAATGTCTTCAAAGGGTAAGCCTTCTTCAATGCCACAAAACTGCCCATTCAGACTTTGCAAAGGGGCACCAAAAATTAGACAAAGGTGGAAGAAAGCTGTATTCTCTGATGAGATTTTTTTTTTACATTGATGGTCCTGATGGCTTCCAACGTTACTGGTATAACAAGGAGATCCCACCTGAGATGTTTTCTACACAGCACAGGTTGGGAGCATCATAATTTGGGGTTTGCTTTCAAGGTTTCAAGGATTCAAGGAGGCTTTATTATCATTTTTATCACATGTAGCATGTCACGAAAATGAAATTATGAAATTATGGCC
>JAOUQT010327021.1:0-13709 GCA_025769995.1 Xyliphius kryptos
AGTCACATATCAATACACAAGTTAATGACAATTTAGCATTTCCAATTTACCTAGCGTACATGTCTTTGGACTGTGGGTGGAAACCAGAGCACCCGGAGAAAACCCCATATATATGGCTAAAGTTTCAAGTTTCTTGATGCAGAAGTGGACTCCTAAGTGACAATGATTTTAACATTAGCACGTGGTGGGTGAGCTACACCTAATGCTGCGGAGGAACCAGGAGATGTCAGTGACCCTGTGCCTGCCGGAGTCCCTCTGACTGCCCATTCACTTTACTATTAGTCTAAATGTTATATATTACTGTAAGTTATGGAATGATGTAAATAGTATGCAAGTTATATATAAATATATATTATTGTTATACTATTATTATTGTTATATATTGTGCTAGTTACGGAATTATGTATTAGATGTATACAGATTACATCACATCACCCAAATGAGAATTAGTTCCCTTGAGTTTGGTCCTCTTAAAGTTTATTTCTTACTTCCTCAGGGAGTTTTTCCTTGCCACCGTTACTCATCTGGGATAAAACGCTTTATGTAAAGTTGCTTTGGGACAATGTCCATTGTTAATAGAGCTTTATAAATAAATAAAAAAATTAATTTAATTTCTTTAGTTTGAGTACACTTTCCCTCCTTTCCACTCCTCTTTTGTAATATTAATAAGGGCAGTGGTGGCTCAACTGTTAAAGGCTCTGGGTTACGGATCAGAAGGTCGGCAGTTCAAGCCCCAAAATCTCCCACTGTTTGGTCCTTAAGCAAGGCCCTCAACCCTACTTAATGCCATACTTCCGCTGTCCCTTTAATAAAAGCATTTCACTGTATTCTGTACCATGTATAACTGTTTATGAGACAAATAAAATGTGAATTTATATATTTATAATGAGTAAGGGAAAGGACTGTGAAAGTGAGGTCTGTACATCGTTAATGGTAGAACACAAGGGGATTCCTAAGAAAGGTAGACATTCTGCTCACGTCTTAATAATAGTGCAGTAGATTATAATGATCATAAATTAAGAAGCAAAATCCTACAGATTGGCCAAGAACAGTGCAGAAGGGTTCCAGAAAGCAATCAGCAGTATAGAAATCCAAGGAAACTGGGATAACTTTCTGGACTTTATGTACACTTACAGTAAAGGAGTGAACCAGGAAGTTAATCATACCTTTAATAAAACTCACTTAAAACTTAAATGTAAATCTACATTTACAAAAGATGACAACTGGTTTGAAAAAGGCCGTCAAAATACAGAAAAGCATGTAGAAAAATATCAAACCAACAACATAGAGATCCAAACAACAGTAACATATGATGACTTCATAAGAAACCCACAAGCAATACAAACATACACTTAGAACCAAAAAATCGTAGTAAATAACCGTCAAATAGTAAATATATACATATTAATTCTGGGACAATTGGAACAAATAAAAAAAAAAATCAGGATGTTGAAATCCATTTCCAAAGACTCCCTAAAACCATAGAATTAGATCCAAATTTTAAATAAAATCAAATCATGAAAAGATTTAGGAGCTTAAAACAAACTATGAAACAACACAAGAAGGCTACAGACAATTTGCTCACTAAGCAAGATAAAAACCTTGGGGAAAAAAGAGATTC
Organism: Xyliphius kryptos; assembly: GCA_025769995.1. Classification (NCBI taxonomy): domain Eukaryota; kingdom Metazoa; phylum Chordata; class Actinopteri; order Siluriformes; family Aspredinidae; genus Xyliphius; species Xyliphius kryptos. The sequence continues at coordinate 1,622 of JAOUQT010327021.1, forward strand.
TGAATTCTAAGGTTGTGACCTCGCTTGTGTTTTCTGAATGGGTGCATGCGTATTTATATTATAATATGTGCTGTGTTACAAGCATGATAATAAAGACAAAAATAATGATGATGCCAATACTACTACCAATAATAATTAAAGTAATAAATGCAGCCTTCTGTCATGTAATACGCAGTCATCACTTCAAGATGATTGGCTGCATGAATGAGTCAGCTTTCTTCAATGCTTTCCGTTTCGTGTAGCTTGTAGAAGCCATCCTGGTTATTCTCTCTTTTCATCTGCTGACTCCAATTTATGTCATTACACTTTTTTTATGTTGTTGTTGTTAGGGAGCCACATCGCATGACCCTAGTAATGTAACTTGCGGGAGTTGAGGTGTTTCTGTATCTCCTTTTCTGTTTTGACATCTTGTAGTCTCCCAGTGGTCATCATCTCTATTCACAAGCTTCTCAACAATTTACAGAGACAATTGCCCTATAAAATGCATTGATAAGTGTTTCCAACTCGACTATCATTGTTTTGTCTTTTTAGTACAATATTGTTCTTCTCCTTTGGTCTAACAGACAAGTAAATATTTTTCTTGAGGAAAACTGAGATGCAGTCGAAGCAGACTTCACTGGCACAATCCGCAGCACTTGTTTCACTATAATTAAAATCCAGTCCACTTACTACAAACTTCTGCATTTTAACATGATCTTCATTATGGCTTCAATGTTGGTCATTACTTAAGTTTTAGCTGCATTGATCAGCATGTTATATTCCTTAGCAGCTTTCTCAGATGCCAGCTTCTGTAGTTATTCTTGTGATGTGGCCAATAAGACAATGTAACCAGAATAGCAGGGAATTGTTATTTGTCCTTCCACCAATCCTTAATCCTCTCATAAACCATAGTAAGGCTGTACTCTTAACTTGTTCTGCTAGGATGTTGAACAGACATGGTGAGAGGTTACATTGCAGTCTAACTCCCATTCTGACATGTGACTGGCTGTCCTTACTGCTGCACTGTTGACTTAACTATAGATATTTCTAAATACTTGCACCAGGTGGGAGGGAAAAACCCATCATGCATGGTTATCCACAGTTGTCCATGCTGTACCTTATTGATAAAACAAAATACAATGTCTGGTTCCTTTCTCAAGGATGATCAGGACGTTTGTGACCTTATCTCTTGTGCCCGTTTTTGACCCCTCTCTGCGGAAATAAAAAGGTACAAAAACAAAACGCATGGCTTTTATTGTAGTGTTAATCCCATGTGGCCACATCCATTTAAAGTAGAATGTAGCAGTTTCCTTGGTTCGTTTTCTATGTGGGGAAAACTAGGCCATTCCCATGTGGAATTTACATGTTCTCCCTATGTCAGTTTGGGTGTCCTCCCACAGTACAAAATCATGCAGGCTAGAGGAACAGGAGTTAATAAACAATAAAACTTAAACTCCATTTTGATGACCTTAGCTGTAAGCAGTGAAAATGTCAATTGTACAGCCATTCAAAACAGTGATAACGGTAAATTTTACCAGACTTTGCTTCAAATCCAACTATTTTAAATTTGTGGGTAGCATAATTTTCAATACAAATTATTTTTAAAATGTTAAATAAAATAATAGGGATATAAAAATTACTATCGCTATGTTAACCAGCTTACCAACTGGTGTTAGTGGCATGGTAGGGGCAGGTACTGGTGGTTGTTTCATGATGATGGGCAGAGCTGAGGGAAGAGTCTGACCCTGCAGTTTCATCTTAATCATTTTCATAGCAATTGAGAACTCCAAGCGGTCCATTTTTCCATCCTTGTTCATGTCAGCCAGAGCCCTGCACCAGGGAGACACCAACAGAATCTTACTGGAAAGAAGCTTCTAAATTATGACATCCACCACAAAATGGAGCAGTGTAATAAGACAAGTATAAGAAATCCCAACATGTCTTTCCTCTACTACACTAGAGTACTGCCTGCAATATAATCCCTGTGAGTTTTAAATAAAACAAATAAAGGTTAATATATTTAATAAAACTGCAGTGCAGATTTTTTTGCTTAGAGAATACTACAAATCACTCACATACGGTATGACTAGTTGTGATAATTGATTTGCTACAAGAGTACATACACAAATGCAGACGAAATTAACAGGTTTGAATGCCACATCAACCTTTTGTTTAGTAAATAGTACTCACCAGATGTCAGCCAGCACAGAGGAAGGGAGGCCTGATTGCAAAAAGAAATTTCGTGCTTTTTCACCTATGTACAAAAAGTCTTAATAAAAAAGCAGGAAAAAGATTCTAGAAATTCTGAAATACACAAATGTAGGCATACACACTGCCACCTTTGTATCCAAGAGACCCAAAGACAGCAAGATATAGAAAATAATATTTAAACATAAGTAAAAATACCCTGAACATACCAGTCACAAGTCCTTGAACTGGAGAGAGGGTGTCAAATTTCTGATCATGCTTATCCCTTTCCTCTGGACTTATAGCCCATATACTGCGGCCACCTAAAAGCAAAGTATTTACAGAGAAATACCAGGAAATAAGAGAAAACCTATTAAAATCTGCACAATTTAATGCAAATATTCACTGTTTTACATGATTTCTTTAATTCTATCACCATACAATGAAATAGGCATTAAATGAAGTAAATAACACTGTGTAATTTTGTTTACAAACTCATATTTATTGTAACAATTTTTGATGTCATTAAATCAAAATATTTTTAAATACTTAAAAAATGAAAAAAAAAAAAAAAAAAAAAAAAGCATGAATGAGAAATAAATTAGGATGCCCCACAAATGATGCCGATATATCACATCAGGTGCATATGATTACATTAGCGATGCTTAGTATTTTTAGGAAAGCTTGCCTTAGACATTTGGTTTGGTGTCGTCATGACTGTTGGTGTAAAGAGTGAACACCATGGTGAGATTGAAAAAGATTTCTGTGGCCAAACGAAGTAAGACTGTAGCAGCTTATGAGTCTGGCAAAAGATCTAAAAATATTTTTAAAATCATCCATTTCACTATCCAGAAAACAGTAAAAACTGCCAACATGCCCTGGTTTGGCTGATTAAGCAAGTCCACAATTGTATAGGCGCACACACACCAGATATCATGGTTAGCAGCAAAGATGTGCTCTGTGGGACAGGGATAAACTTACTGGCCATCCGAATTGTCAACTGTTGCAGATTATATGTGCAAAAAAAAATAACAAAACCATCCATAGTGTGACCAAGACGCAAAAAAAAGACCAACATCATGTGTGATGGCATAGAGGTCCAATCCATCAGGGCCAAGGCAACGAGACAATTGCAACCGTGGCCTTGCATAAACAACATTCCACTTGCAATATTTCAGCAAGTACTATCCTCAAGTAGCAGATGATTTAAAAAAAGGGGTACACATGCCTCTGTCCAGCTGTTTGTATCTGTGCATTTTGCAGTTAGCATAAAATCTATGTACATACAGATACAAAGCCACAGTATTACCATTCATGGTTGCAGGTTGGGTTGTCCTGGTCCTCGCCTCAACTTGCTAGCTCAGGCATCTTGATCTTAAATATGCATGAATGGACAGAGTAACAATGGGTATTAATTTAGCCATCAAAGTGATCATATGAATAGCGTTGTTTATTATTGAGATGGAAAAAAAAAATATATATATATATATATTGTGGTATAATTTAATGATACTTTTTTACAAAATATGTTCACAGGTTCAACCCAAATCACATAATTCACATGATTAGTGTATTAAATTAACATATTGTCCAAACTTGTGTTACATGTTTGAAACTCATTTTAAATAGCAGTGTTAAATATGTCGCCTGCCGGTGATGGTTTAAAAAAATAAAAATAAAAAAAAATAATCCTATTAGGGTACTGATACGGTTTGAATTTTGCAGTTAAATTGTATTTCTAATTTTTTATAATGCCTTTCTTCGTTCTTCGATTTATTATTGTGTGTTGAAAACACACGTTGAATGCGCGTTTCTCCTCCTGAAGTTAATGAGGAATGTATACAGTTAACAGATATCTCTAACCGGGTGCCCGCTGTGCCCGTTTTTGTGCACAAATTTTCCTATCGACTTAACATTGCGGGGACTTTCAAACTGCCATAACTTTGAGCTAGAAACAAGGATCAGACCTGGTGCCACACATTGATTGCACCCTCCGTTCACTCTCTGGCACTCTTGAAAAGTCACACCCTGTGATATAAAAGATCACGGCACTCTAGCTCCACTCCACGAAGGAGTGCAAAGTGTGCTTGTTCAAAGGTAAGAGAAATGTCTAACCGAATGCCCTCTGTGCCCGTTTTTTGTGCTCAAATGTTCCTACTGACTTAACATCGCTGAGATTTTCAAACTGCCATAGTTTAGTAAATTTTCGAGCTAGAAACAGGACATGATCAAGCATAATGCCAGTCTGACCCGTCATGTCAAATTACATATTGATTGCACTCTCCGTTCACTCTGTAGAGATGGGTCTCCCCTGTAAGCTGTATAAATATCTAATTAATATTTATATTCATACCTTCCTTATCGAGTTACGATCAATTGATCAGACACACCTCCTTAAATATCCCTCCATGTTACCAACATCTTTGATTTGACCTTTTTTTTTTTAAACTGCCATATCTCTGCCTATTCTTGGTCAAGTCACGTATATTTTACATCATAACGAAGGGCTTATTCTTATTTTAAAAAAAACATTAATTTAGAGACAACATTTTATTATAAAATCAGTAGATACTTGTCTACTCTAAATCTACAAAATTTTATCCGACACAGTCAGTCTCACACACAGGAACACACAACGCACTCACACACACACAGCAGTTTCTGCCGGAACCGCACTTTCTAGTTTTAAGTCTGAAATTAATTTGGATTAGACAAAAGTTGCTATATGTATTGGTTATTTAAAAACTAATCAACAGAACAGCCTCAAAACTGAGTTTTAAATAAATGTTTACAGAACAAAGTTATTTTTTATAACCTCCTCTTACCTCTCACGTCATCAACAAATTTAAATCCACACAACTGCCGCTCAATGCATAGTTTCTCTTTTTATGACCTTTCTTTAAAACCATAGTGATGAATAGGTCTGAAAATTCAAGTAGATCATCAGTTTCTGAAATACTCAGACCAGCATGTCTTGCAGCCATAACTATGTGACGTTCAAAGTCACTCAAGTCAACTTTCTTCCCTATTCTCATCATTGGTTTGCTCTTCAGAAACTTGTCTTTAAATGCATCAAGTTGTAGCAATGCGCCTGGATGTTTAGATATTTGTGTTAAGCAATTGAACAGGTGTACCTTATAACATGGCTGGTAAGTGTACATGCCTATACATTTCGCAAAGAGTGACATAATCGATAATGTGCTCACACATTGAACATTATTATCATAGACAATACATATTGCACACCTCTAACTATTAAAGGTTCATATGGGACACAATAAAGATGACAATTTACAAAATAAAATGTATTTGTCAGTCTTCCAAGTGAAAACACTTTTCTGAAAGATACACTATACTTTCAAAATTATTCGCTCAACTTCCAAAACACATGAGCTAATCTATATGGTTTAATATGATGTCGGTCCACTCTTTGCAGCTAGAACAGTTTTAACTCTTCTCAAGGTTTAGGCATGTGTTTATGGGAATTTTGACCATTAATTTAGAAGCGCATTTGTGACATCACACAAATGCAGGACGAGAAATCCTGGCTCTCAGTCTCCGCTCCAATTCATATCAAAGATGTCCAGTCAGGTTAAGGTCAGGACTCTGTGCAGGCCAGTCAAGTTCATCCAAACCAGACTCCGTCATCCATGTCTTTATAGACCTTGCTATTCATGTTGAAAGAGGAAGAGGCCAGCTAAAAACTGTTCCCACAAAATTGGGAGCATGGAATTGCTTAAAATGTCTCGGTATGCTAAAGCATTTATACACCTGTGGCTATGAAAGTGATCGGAATCAGGTGTTCCAATCATTTGGATAGGTGAGCAAGTACCTTTCCAAATATTTACATAGCAAAATGTATTAAAATACACTTTAAATTTGACACCCTGTCCCTATGAGAATAGCATGCAGGCATCTAGTCTGGAAAGTTTAATTCACTAGGATTTACTGCTTATAAGGGCCATGTTATTTCAAATAAGGTGTCAATATATAATAATAATAAGCCTGTTAGCACAGAATATAAGGTAAATTTCGTCTTAAATTAACTTGATTAACCTTGTGGAATTTCTTCTTGTGTGTGCTATTAGCATTGGCACAGTAAAATGTAAAAAGAAATGGCAGCTAAGTGTTTTTGTCAACAGCAGTTAGAATGAGTAGTGGTAGCTAATATGTGTGTGGTAGCTGTGATTGTGCTGTGCTGCTCTCTAAATCCAATATGGTTTGCCAACAGAGCAGAGTTAACACAAAGAAAATGTCTACAGTTGACCATGTATTAATATTGAAAAATTTTGTCCAAGTAGGACGATTTTGATATAGGTCTAAGATTAAGCTCCAAGATGTTATCTCTTTTGTGGAGTGGCATTACCAAGGGTATATTCCAGATACTGGGAATTCTGCTTGATAGAGTAGAGATAATAAAAATGAACATAATTAATTCTTTATATGCAATTTAAAGAGACCAAAACTTACAGCTGGATATTTCCTGATTTGTATAATTTGGATTAGTGAGCAAATACTTTTACAAGTACACAAAGTTCAGATCAACATAAAGTTAACAGAGAAAATGATAACTATTTATTTATATTTTTATAGCTGCCCCTCTCTCATGCTTCAACATATTTCACAACTTAATTTGCATCACTCACAGCAGGGGTCCTGGGGATCTACTCATACAATTTTTTTTGCTGCATTCAGAAAATTAATGTTAATAAAGCCAGTTTGATCATCCAATATTATGTCCACAATAAAGGAATGGGACGCATGAGATACAATCAGATGGGTTTATATCCTTTTTCAAGATTAGGGTTATAACAGCTTGTCACATAGTTGGGGGCAACTTCCCCTGTTCATTTTCACCACACTCAAACTTAATACATGAGCTCTGTGTCTTGCGGTGCAGCAATGAAAAACGTCCCCAAAAAAAAAAAATTACCGCTGTGCAGCATTCCGGATATGTTTAGATTATTTAAACCGGTGTGTCTATGTATATGTATAAGTATATGAAAAAAAATAAAAAATAAAAACTGGTTTTCACTGAGAACTGGTATACAGACCCGGCACTAGTTTTAGCCCCAGGTATTGCCTTAATTTATCATCTAGGTTTTCCTTAAAATGTTTTCCAGTGTAGACTTGTAAAGTACAGGCAAAATAAAGTATAATGTGGAAATTCCCAAAGTAAATACTAATCCAAGGAAGAAAAATTTAACAAAAAAAAAAAAAAAGTTTTTCCATTGGGCTTCCAAGTATAGTTTAACCACAGGTCGAATTGCTTTCGTTCAGCATTGAGGTTTCAGTCCTGTGCTTTCTTCATCCAACTTTTGCAGCCTTTCAATCTTTTAAAATGTTCGCAGTAACAAACCCCATGGCTTCTGATGGTTCTTGAAAAGTCTAATCTGTGCCATTGTAAGAGATTTGGAACTTAGCTACAAAGAAGACACTGTAACAAATGCCCTCTCGTACTTGAAGCAGAATTTTGACCTCCCCAAAAGCAGAACTAGCCTTTGCTACACTTGTAATGAAAGTAATGAAAAGAGAGTAATGAAAAAATATTAAGATTGCGTGGTTCCTGCGCATTGCAAGGATGGTAGAGACAGAGGTCAAATTGCTTGAACCTGTCTTTACAGCCACATTGGGTATGCAGATCTCCTAAAACTCCCTTTCAAATCGAGACACTGCTGTGACAGCTTTCAAACTGTAGTTTAAGAGATTCCACTTTGTCAGAGTACGTAAAGAGACCGTTTTCTAACTCTAGTGTCTCCCTAATGACGTTTTGCTCTGAATGCATTGTAGCCACATTGTTAACTCTCTCTTAACCAGCGGAATTCAGACCTAAACTCATCTCACCTGCAAAAGCTGTTTTTAATTCCGATATGATTAAGTCACAAATGTTTGCCGAAATAATTTAAGTTTTCATATCCCCCATTTTTTTGCTGATAAAAGCTCAATGTGACCCGAGGTGTTGGGCCTTCTTGCAATGCTTTTGCCCGCAAAGGTGTACTGACCTCATTTTTGGCCATCTATGTAAAAGCACTTTGTGCAAACTAATGAATATAAAAAGCAATCAGAAAAAACAAAAAAACACCCTTTTAGTAGATAAAATTTGCCAAAAAACGGCAAAACAGAAAAACTTGCAATTGGCCGCCTTAACCCTTTCTCATAATTGGATTCACCTGTGTATGTGGGTTAAGAGACACTGAGCTTCCAAAACAAATTTGCGTTCTAATAATTACTGCTAAAGGTATTTAAATCAATAAAATGAGAAGGGTGCTCAAAATGTATGTACCCGTCTAATTTTTTCTGAATAATTATTGCACACTTTCTAAAGCCTATATACTTCATTTCACTTCTAAAATAGACACTCTTCATTCTTGATACAATATCTTTAACTGAAAATGCTGATCCCAACAACCAATATTTTATAAGGATTAGACCTATCTTGCACTTTGGAGTTTTTGTCATTCTTGTCTAGAATGACCAGAAATTTACTAAAATGTATTTATCATACTCATTGTGAATTTCATGATTTATGTCTTCTGGTCCATCACACTAAGAATCGTGTGTAACAAACTTATTATTATAAATCCACAAAATCCACCAATATTTATGGATGGACCAGTCAGAGAATTGATTATATACACAGAATAACCAGTGGATTATGAACAAGTGGCAGATTTTTGAGGCTACGTTACAATTGTGTCACATAACATTTTGAAAACATTTAGCAATGAGAATTAACTATGCAGCTGCGGCTGGAATAGGATGTCTTTGGTTTAAAGCATGTTTACCACTATGTAAAGTCTGTTACTTGACCTGTGTGCTGTAACCAAAAGTTCCAAAACCAGTGTTTGCTCAGTGTATTACAATCATTGCAAATGTACTAATTTTGTGATAAGAATAAAGTCTGCAAGCTCACATTACAGGTCTGGTGCTACTGCAAATTATAACAATAGCCTAGTGATATGGTAATAGGCCTACCTACCACTACTGATGATGACAATAATAATATCATCAGAATAATATCATCACCATAATAATAATATTTAGACGTAGGGGCATCATTTTGTTTACTGTGGGGATGCTGGCCAACTTAACCATAATGATTTTGAGTCAGTTATATGTACTTGTGCATATCTACAATATAAACGAGGGAGAGGAAAGAAATATACACATACATTTTCTTTTGTTAGACATGATATTTGCATTATCAATATCATAACCCATGATTCAGATGAGACTATTTCTGAATTACTTTCTTCGGCTAACCTAAAAAACATTCATATGCATTTTAAACCTCTTGGGTCACAGAGTGAAGGATTTGAAAAAGAGTATCTTTGATCGGTGTATGATTAAACCATGCAAGACCTTCTACAGGCAAACTAGTCACAAACTTTATAAATAAGGAACAAGTGTGCAGTCAATTCCTTTTTATAAAAAGGTACATTTTACATACAAAATTAAGACAAAGTATGGACTGTATCTTTATTAAGCGTTGAGCATAAAAAGGGCCTTTAGTCTGCGTTGCTTTTCTTGTTTTGTGAGAAACTTCTACTTAATATGTAGAAAAACTAGTTTTTAGCATATTTACAGACTATAAAAGAGTGGGATGATGACAAAGGTCATCTTTTTTTTGTCCTGAAATAAGAGATTTTAGTTATTTTGTATTGTTTCTTGAAATTGATTGGGTGAACAATATGCCTGGAAGTCCTGGAAAGTCCAGTAGCCATGTAAATTTAAAAGTATTACAACATAAAAAGGTCCAAATAAATCCACAGTGGATTAATAAACCTCACATTTTTTATCTTGTAAAATTAGATACAAAATTACATTCCTGAAAAAGACTAAATGTATTTTTATTCTAATATTGTAAGGATGTACTACTGTATATATTATACAATTCTTATGAAAGTAAATTTGTATCCCAATAATATCATATCTACTGTAAGGTATGGGGGTGAAAACATATTTTTCTGCTAAAGGGGGCAGGATGACTCATCAGTCTTAAGGAAAGAATGAAAAAGAGGCCATGTATAGTGAAATTTTAAGCCAAAACCTCTTCCTATCAGCAAGAGCACTGAAGGTGGACCGTGCCAAATTGAGTTGAACTATTGTTACTGTTCAAATACTTTTTTTCAGCATAATTTACAAATAAATGTTTTTTTTTTTATTCCTACAATGTAATTTCCTGGATTTTTTTCATTTTGTCTCATAGTTGAATAAAAATTATAGACCTCTCATATTTCTAAGCAGGAAAAGTCGAACTGTTGAACTGTTTTACTATTCTCAGTCAACAGAATGTACATTTAAAAATATTACACCATAAAAAGATCTGAGTAAATCCACAATGTATAGTTAGTGCATGTGCAGTTTGTTAGAAATCTTAGACAAAAACTTGAAACATGGTAGCGTAAAAAATTGAGGTGGATATAAACATTAATAACCATTTTACTAAAACACACAAATGTTGGTCTAGCTATACTGGTGAGGACATTCCATAGACACATTTTTTCTATCTTTTGCTCTTCCTTGCTATCTGTGGTAGTCACAGCGAGTCACTGGCATTGTCGATCTAGCACATTTTATGCCAGGTGCCCATCCTGACACAATCTTCACCTTTTTGGGCTTAGGATCTGAGAAATTAGGGTCTCTAATTCACCAAGCATGCATATCTTGGGACTTAAGGGGAAAGCGAGTACCCAGAGGAAACCTACACGGACCTGGGTGATATGCAGACTACATATTTATTAATGCAGCTAAACTCTTTGTTTTTGTTTTGTTTAAAACTAAAAAAATAAACGTTTCCTTTGTGCGGACCATGCCAAAATACCTTCACAATGTTGGCCCTCAAAACTTTTTAAAAACATGCTCTCCCCCCAACTCTCACACACACACCACACTTGTTTGCACTGCAACTTGTCTAGCAGGTTTCCTAAAACATCCACGTAACCCTTACACAACCACGTGACGCTCCTTGTAAATTGTAATTTAATTCATACAATATGCACATACAAAAACACTGAAGCGACATCATATTCTGTCGAATTACTGGGGACATCGGTGCTGCTGGAAATGTATCTAGTTTAAAACATACAGGGAACTCAAGCACACACAATGAATATATATTCAAGCACACAAAAACTATATTTGATATTTTGATTTGATTAACAATACACGCTAGTCTTAATTCTGCAATAAATTTACTTAGGATAAGAATATCTGCAAATGTTCCATAAATATAAATGTACTGACACCCAGCAAAGCAATAATATTCAAGAATCAATCCGATAATTTTACATGCAAGAACAAGAACAACAACAATAAACCACACACACACACGTAAAGCTAAGTATTATATATTAGTAACAGTGCTGTCGCTACTTACATTCCACGAACTAAAAACTCATAACTTTTACTCCCATAAGGGTGTGAATATCTTCTTTTGTAAAACAGCAATGTACACTGCTGGTAAACGTTGTCCTAAAATATCTTCTCTTTATACTTTCTCTCAAATTTTGATCACCTGTTGCGGAAATCGCTGTCAGAAATACAACATGGCTGACCGCTCCGAGGTTCACGGCCCTTTCGTTGCAATCCGGTATGGGAAGCCAGAAGGGCCAGAAATACTACATAGTTGTAGAATGCTTCAAATAGTCATGTGCTCTGATTCCTGTGGAAAGCATAAAGGGCATAAAATGTTTAAATGTGTCTACTATGTGTGAAAGCAAATTTCTCCTAAGTCAATTGTTCAGTACTAGTGTAAAAGTTTTGTAAAAATAAATAATTCTTCTTCTTCTTTCGGCCTCTCCCTTTTATCAGGGGTTGCCACAGCGTGTCAATCTTTTCCACCTCTCTGTCCCCTGCATCTTCTGCTTTCACACCCACTACCTGCATGTCTACATTGACAACATCCATATATCTCCTAGTT
>JAOUQT010327032.1:0-24525 GCA_025769995.1 Xyliphius kryptos
TGTATATATATATATAGACTATATGATATACAGTATACAATAATATAGACATACAACTGAAAATATAAACAAAACTTTTTTCCTTTTAAATTTTACAGCGAAAAAAAAAAATTAATGAAAATGGAATGAAATACAACAGAGACAGCAGATTTTGTGGCAATATGTAAACTATTTAACATGTTAGTGAAATATGAGATGAGAGGTTTTTTATGGTGACCAGTGAGGGGAAAGTTTTGTGGTGTGACTGTAATGTATTTGTTATGAGGAGTTTATAAGTCTCACAGCTTCTGGTATGAAGCTGTTCCTCAGTCTGCTTGTTCTGCACTTAACTGCTCCGCAGTCTCCTGCCTGAGGGGAGCGGAACAGAGTGTGTGTGCTGGGTGTTTAATTGCATGTAGCATAGCACTTTCAGTCTACTAGCTACTAATAGGTCTCAACGAGAGGTCTACAATCAGCTATTAATGTTCCATTAAAGCCAAGACTATTGAGTTTGTCAGTCATCAGGCCATAATATAGCATCTTCTTTCAGCTTCTAAATTTTTAGGGGTCACCATAGCAAATCAATCTTTTCTACCTCACTCTGTCCTTTGCATCTTCTACTCTAACTCCAATTCTCTGCATATCCTTCTTTACCACATCCATATGTCTCCTCTTTGGCCTTCCTTTCTGTTTCCTGCCTGGGAGCTCCATCTCCAACATCCTCCTCCCGATATTTGTTCCTCCTCTGCACATGTCCAAACCATCTCAGTCTGCACTCTCAAACTTTAACCCTCAATTTTTCAACCCCTACTGTCCCTCTTATGTACTCATTCCTAATCTTGTCCATCCTGGTCACACCTACTGAAAACCTCAAGATCTTAAGTTCAGCCACCTTCCACACTCCCCATTTCCCTGGACTGTTGATCCCAGGTATCTGAACTCTGGCACTATTGTGACCACTGATCCCTGTAGCCTGATTGTACCACCTGCCTCCCTTTCATTCATACACATGTATTCTGTCTTATTGCAGTTTACCTTCATTCCTCTCCTTTCCAGATTATGTCTCCAAGTTCTCTTCTACCCATTTCCTGTTCTAACTACAGCTCACAATGTCAGCGGCAAACATCATAGTCCAAGGCGATTCCTTTCTGGCCTCATCTGTTAACCTGTCCTTCACCAGAGCAAATAAGAAGGGGCTCGGGGCCGAACCTTGATGTAACCCCACCTTCACCATGATCGGTCAATCCTACAGCAGCATATGATGCATAGTTTAGTTGGTAAACTGCTACCATATTATTTTTATTTGGTATATGGCTCACATTTTTTTTTAAATTGCATAATATAGGAACCAATTTTAGGCAGAAATATTTAAACATTAAAAAAACAATGCTATTCTTTTAAAGAATGACATGTCAGCTTAGATTGGTTAGTTTGTGTTGCTTGGCAACAAATTAGTTTCAGTCCCGTTTCAAAATAAGTGCATCAGTGGAAATAATTTATTAACTAGCCAGTTGTAACAATCTGTTGAAAATGCATTTATTGTGAGAGTGCGTGTACCTGTTGAGATCGAAGTGTCTCAAGCTCTTTCTCTAATCGGGTCCGCCGACTTATCTGGAGCTGCTCTTGTTCCTCACAGGTGGCCTGGAGTTGTACAAGAGCCTGTTGTAGTCGCTCCACCCGTTCAACATACATGTTCTTTCTTCCTATCTACACACCCAACACACAAATATACATATTTTAACTGAGTCTTCCAGCACACTTAAGCACAAGTTTCATTGGCATTATGTTGGGAAGCTGCAGCAAACCCTGCTGGGCTTGCCGCTTATGTATGCATTGTCTGAAATTGAAAAGTTGTATATCAGTTTTTCCTTGCATATAACTTAAAATGAACATTTTTTATAGACTATAGCTTTTTAACATTTTCAAACATCCGGCAGCTCTGCGAACAGCAATGAATTAATATTTCTAGATATTATGCATCAGACAATAGTGTGTATTAATTAAACTGACTTTAATGGTATGTCATGTAATTCGGCTAATTAAACATACATACTTCTAATGAAGTTCCTTTGCTATTACACTATAAAACATTGAAAACCGAAACAACTGACATATAATCTGCAACATTTCACTGTTAAAACTCAGATTAGAGTAGTGCGTCAAAGTTTGTGAGAACTTCATGATTTCCTACATTGCTGTATAAAATTAAAAACATTGATGAAACAAAAACAAACAGTTGAAACAAAATAATTAGACATGGTTATGTATTCATTGAAAGTACAGATCCAAAGTTATATATCTGTGAGTGGCAAAAAGTATAAGACATTTTAGGATTAGAAGATAAAAGTGAAGTAAGAGTCCTGTAGGAGAAAGTTCTATAATTTTAAGATGCTACCAGTTGGCAGAATATTACGTCTTGCTCTTGGTATGATCTTTGTTGGTTGACTACGCCAAGGAACAGTAGTTCAACTATATATTGGTGGGGTTTAAACTATTTAAAAGTTTGTGTTCCATAACCTTTTCCAGTTTAATATTCATCGACTACTTTTATTTTCAGATCCTCAAAAAGATTGAGAATAACCCATGCCTACACAGTTTTTGCAGCACTAAATGCAATTATGAAACTGCAGCTCAGGAGAACTGTGGTCAAAATAAGATGTGGAAGACTAAGCTACAGCTGCTCGGATGCTGGTTGCTTAAATAGGAACGTCAGAATTCCAAAGGTATTCATCTGTGGTCTAAAACCTTCACATAATTATCATCTAATTAAAAAAAAAATACAAGTTTTCTAACATTACAGCATTTGTATATCACAAGAAAATAATGGAAACACACAAGAGACATTCATGTTTGTTTCCACCCCTAGTGGTCACGACTCACCTCTTCTTCCAGCCTGAACACTTTGCTCTGAGCATTTTTCAGAGCCTGTTCTAAAATCTCGATGTGCCGTCTCTGATCCTCATTAGCTGAGCGAAGCGACTCAGTTTCCACCTGCAATGTCTCCAACTCCTTCAGACTCTCTCTCCCTAAAAGCAACGACAAAAACATGCATTATTTAAACAATTCAAAATTTGTATCTATACGTATAAATGCCAGCCTCCTCACTGACTCATCAATAATTCTACAACTCCCTGAGTACCTACAAGGCTAAAATTTGGCTCATTTATTCCCCATCATGTCATGTAAAAAAAAAAATAAAAAATGCTTCTCACGTTCCAAAATTCGATGATTCGTTGTGATATCGCTAGAGCGCAAGACACCTCCAGTGTCACATCGGGGTCTTCCCAAATACCAACAAGGCCGAAACTTGGCACCGTGATTACCTACCATGCCCTTAGTAAAACTAATGGGTTCTCTTTTTTTATGTTAAATTGTTTGTTTGAATGCAACACCATTGGATAGATGGTCCCCAGTGTTTATTCTGCTCAAGGATTTAAGGAGGCTTTATTGTCATTTTCATCACATGTAGCATGTCACAAAATACATGATACATTGGGGAAGGGTAATTACTTTACTTATTTACAGGAGATGTCTTTTCTCTAATCCTTAAATAGCATTAATGTCTTAAAGGCTAAATGAAAAAAATCTTAAAGAAACCAAAGGACTAAACAATGTTTAGATTTAAATAATACAATATAACATGTGACTATGTTTGGAAATCTAAATTGGAAATCTAAATTGGAAATTCTAATGGAGTCACAACTACAATTGTTTAATTTAATTTGCCAGTGCAAGTTCTTTGCAAGCCATTGTTTCTGCACATGCAGGTTGTTTACACCAGAGACATAAAGCCAAGTACGGTGGCGTAGTGGTTAGCACGTTTGCCTCTCCATGCTGGGGATTCCCTGTTTGAATCAAGCAGGGTAGTTTCCATGTTTTCTTTGGGTTCTCCGGTTTCCTCCCGCAGTCCAAAAAATTGAAAGGTAAATTGAATGCCCTAAATTGCCCAGTATAGTGTGTGTTTGTGTGTGTGGCTGTGTGAGTGAGTGTGTGCCCAGCGATGGATTGGCAACCGGTCCTGGGTGTATCTGCCCAGTGCCAGAGATGTTCTCCCGTGGAAGGGCATGGGGAACCCCACCGCGACCCTCATAAAGTAATAAGCGGAAGATAATGAATGCATGGATAGTTAATATTGATTTTACCTCAGAAAAAAAAAGCAATTAATAAAGGTATTAATCATGGTAACACTGTGAGCACATTAACCAGTGAAAAAACAAAAGGAAGACCAAATAAAACTAGGGAAATATGGCAGTGAAAAAAAATGATATAATTTTCTACAAGAAAACATAATTTTGTACAAATTGGTAATATAAGAACAAATTTAAATACTAAATGTTATCAGTAATGCTCATTTTCTATCTTCTTTGGTTAATCTGGCTACATAGCTAGCTTTACAGTACTGCAGTATGGAATGCAGGAAATAATTAAAAGTAAATAAGTCCATAGAGAAGAGGAACGCCCTTTCCTGGTCAAAATGAATTACACAATCTTGCAATACTAGATAAATAATGTGGTTTAAGATCCCAAACATTCTATTAAAATGCTTTGAACAGGCTATGTAACCCCCAACACAGATTTTCCTGCTGTCAAAATGTTGCACCATTAGGTTCCACTTTCAAGTAAATAACTGCATTTTGCAGGCTTTGATGGTAACTCATCCCATTGACTAATGCGTAACCTTTTATTTTTTAAGCTCGTTAAATTACTGGGACAGTTTTACACAACTTACATATAGGCAACTTATTGGACATGAACTCTTGTTTCTCTGCACATTTTATTAGCAGTTTGCCAGTAAATAATGTCACTAAACAATAAAAACGACGACGAGTTTCCACATGACCAAAGTTTCAGACTTTAATAAACACTGAGGGATTCTAAATATTCTAAATAAGGGATTCCAAATATGATTTTCACAGCAAAAAAACTAATAGATTTTAAAGTTGTTTATTTATTATGATAAAACATATATGCTAAATAATGTTTTGGGTTGATTGTGTGCACTTACTTTCACTCATGTAAGCATTGACATCCTCTCGTCCTTCTGTGCCTTGATTAGCCAGCTGACGATTTGCCGTTTCTAAGCGCTCTGAATTTTGGAAAAAAAAACAACATTAAATGAAGCAGAACAAACTATGATAATAAATGAGTCTCCAATGCTTTTTCATCTTAACAGACAGATGGATGCCACTTGAGGATGCTGTGCACTGCGGTCTGGAATCGCTGGCATTTCTAATAATAATAATAATAATAAGTAAAATTGTGTTTATATTAAAGATTGTTTAATTCTAGGTTTAAAAGTTAGGAAACTTTTAATGGTCATTTACAAGAAAAAATTCAAAAGTTTAATCACCTACCACTTCCAGACAACCCATTTTAACCACATAATGATTTATAGGTTCCCACTATTAACTTTACACTGTACCTACCTTCATTCTTCTATGTTTACAGCATTTGTGAAAGTAAGCTCTGTTTTTGGATGAACACGCCTGGCACAAGACCAGTGTTTTAATTCATCCCATAAGTGTTTAATGGGGTTGATGTCAGGGTTTTATGTTCATTTTCCTTTAGAGCACTCTAAACGCAAAATTTATTATTCTATCAAATGAAGGCAAGTTGTCCTTGGCCACATGAAGCAAAACAGCTTAAACCATGATACCACCACTGTGTTGTACAGCTGGGACATGGTTTTCATCCTTAAATGCAGTGTTTTTCTTTTTCTTAAGATTTTTTATTTAAAGCAAAAATATCCATTTTGGTCTCATCTGTCCACAAAACATTGTTCCAGTATCCTTCTGGCTTGTCTATGTAATTTTGTCCTTGAAACCCTGCCATGCACACCATGATTCTTATAAACATTAACATTAGCCAGGGTGAAAAAGGTACCCAAGGTTCTTTTGTGACCTTGTATCTATTACACTCTTTGCAATTGGTATGAGTTTTTGCTGATTCACCACTTTTGGGGACTTTGAATTGGTTAAATCCAAACTCTTTAGAAGTATTTTTTAACTGTTTCCAGATTAGTGAGAATCAACAATTCTTCTCCTGACGTCATTAGAAGATGTCATTTTGGTCATACACTTTCACAAGCTCATGTTTTATGAATCAGATCCCTGCTGTTTATATAAAACAGGTCATCCACAACAAGTGATTGTCATCCTATTAATTAATAATAACTGATTTTAATTTTAAATAATCTGCCAGTTCTAAAGATTCTGAATTTTACATATATGTACTATTGTAAATAACATTTTTCTAAATTAGTAAATGATCAAATCAACATTTCGGGCTTATTTTACTTGACTAGGCTCTTTTGGTATACTTTTGAAAAGTTTGAGAAATTTATTGTCCATTTATTGTCTCACCCCTTAGGTCTCGGTTAAAGTCATGCAGACGTCTGATTTTTTCCTCCATTTTCACTTTCATGGTTTTATCCAATGCTTCACACTTAGACGAGGTTTTCACCAGACTCTCATAGGCATCTGAGAGCCGCTGCACTTCAGTTTCCAACTAAATAAACACAAAAACACACCATGCTTTTGTACAACACTAACTTCAAATCCTTAACAACCAAACTCTTGTGCTAATAGTTAAAGCTTTTAAAGGGAAGTATATTTAATGCATTTATTACAAAGTATTCAGGTCTATGGATGGGGACCTACCAGCTCGCCAGCTATATGTAGCCCACTGCTCAAAAAATAAAGGGAAACACTTAAACAACACAATGTAACTTCAAGGTAACCACGCTTTTGATCCACACTGGAGTTGGATCAGCCTGCCATTTCACTTTCCACTTTGATTTTGAGTATGATTCCAAATCCAGACCTTCATGGGATAATAATTCCACTCTTATAATAATTCAACGCATTCCACTATTTACTAAATAAAGATTTAACTGAAATATTTTATTCATTGAGATCTAGGATGTGTTATTTTAGTGTTCCCTTTATTTTAGCAGTGTATATGGTCTGCCAGAGATTAATCACTAGATTTTATCGGCCAAATTTATTAAACATTATGTTAATCCAATCACTGAATCTTTCTTGCATTAAGTACATCTGCATTTAAAGTTGCTCCCTATTACAGATGCATTAATGCTTAATCTTCTACTAGGGCCGTGGTGGGGTTCCCCATGCCATCCAGGATACACCCAGGACAGGGTGCCAATAGCTGGGCACACACTCAATCACACAGACACACACACTATGTGGGACAATTTAGAGCAATTTAGCTTGAACACATGTTTTTGGACTGTGGAAGGAAACCGGAGAACCTCCGGACACCCACACAGACACAAGGAGAACATGGAAACTCCACTCAGATCCAGATATAAACCTATAATACCCAGCACTGAGAGGCGATGGTGCACTAAGCCACCGTCAGCTATTTTGCAGTGATGATTCAAACTCTCTATTTCGTCCCACTTACTAAAATTTCTCAATACTATGGAAATTGTGTCATACAATGTTACTTTGTACATTATACTCATCTGTGGCTTTTGACCAGTGAATATAAATCTGGCCCTTAATGGGAAATATAAAACAGGTAGTAAAGGTCCTTAAATCTCATCTGAGCTGTTTCTCCAGCCGTGACATTATTGACTTTAATGCACATCTATGATTGCTTCACATTTGTATCAATGCGTGACATAAAATACATTACTTTTTATAAACTGAATTTGGGCCGCTCTTTATGCTGGTTTTTCATAACTGGCTAAATACATAATTACATGAAAGAATAATGTACAGGTGCACCCAGTATAGAGCTTATGTACAGTATGATTGAACAGGCTAACCTCTGTTTAAATTGGATTACCTAATGTTAATTTTTAAACTATTTTCACTGTAAATATAAAGCAATTACATTTTCAGTACAAGTGGGGAAACAGCACAAGCCAGTAAGTTAAAGAGAAACCATCTTAATTGGAGGATCAATCATGATAATTTATTGGTATCTAGATCTCATTCTTTTGAAAGAGATGTGGCTTGACTTCTTAAAAATGCTATCTTAGCCAGACTGAACATGCAAGTTAAACATTTGGAAGGTGACTGTGGGCTGTTTAATTATGAGGAATTCATGCCCTCAGGTCTCAGATAAACCCTCCAAACAAATTTCTAAAATACTGTGTCACTGATTTTAGTATGGAGATTTGGGGTTAAGTGTTTCAGGCACCTGTATCTGCACTTAAAACATGACACAACACTGTGGCATTTTTCTAACACTGAATTAAATGTGTGGCCAGGATGATTACAGGTGAAATGTTTACAAATGACTGTTCATTACTTAACATTTACATTACATTTAGTCATTTAAGAGATGCTTTTATCCAAAGTGACTTACAAATGAGATAACACCACAAGTCAGAATTTAAAAAGAAACCAGCTACATTGTACACTGTGTATTGTTGTAAACACAATTGTCACCACCTGGCGGGGGTGAATGACATGGAATGATAATTAGCACCACGCTGAGTTTGTATCACCAGGCGACAATAATTACTAGAGCACAGTGAACAAGGTGGAGTGTATTTTGGAAAGATGGATTGAGGGTAGGAGGGTCAGATCCAGAGATTGTCTACAGGAAGCCAATGAAGAGAGAGGAACAATGGAGTGACAAGTTTGCTTGGGCTGGTTATCGGGCTGCAGAGTTTTGAACCAACTGTAGAGGCCTAATTGTGGAAGCTAGGAGACAGACAAGCCCAGCATTACAATAGTCTAGGATGAGGGCTGGGACCAGCAGCTGAGTAGCCTGTTCAGGACCTCTATCCACCTATTATTACCATCTGTTCTATAGTATTCACCTCCTCACATTGAAAGTCAGAATAAAGATGATTTATATCATTTTATATCAATTACTATTAATTGCTATTATTGCCCCGTGACTGGACACATTCACCCAGGACAGGGTACTAGTCTGTGTCTGAAACGTTCTCCCCTGGATGGGCATAGGGACTCTCTTAGTAGAGAATTAAGCCGAAGACAATGAATAAAAAAGTTATTATTGTGAAGTGCATTAAGAAGAAATTCATACCCTCTGCAGTTTTCTGGTCTTCTGAGTCTGGACGAGCAGCTCCTGCCTCAGTCTCTGGTTTTCATTGTTAAGAACAGACATCATGTGCTGTGCATGGCCTATCATTGAAAAGGCCTCGACTGGGACAATCTGTCCCTGTGGGGGCAAGCGAGTGCCAGGTCCAGCCAGGTGAGCAGGTTGGCATGGTGGCATCAGATTGGCAATCTGGCCCGAAACAGCGTCAACAGAGAGTAAGGTTTGCTCAAAGGATGGTTGCCCAGGACTTATATTGGATGTGTATGATGTGGGAGCTTTCAACTTCAAGGGATACTCTGGAGGAGGACCTCGAGGTTCTGAGAACGCTTTATCAGCAGGTATTACAAAAGGTGCTGTGGATTTATATGACGCAGGAGATACTGGCAATTGTTCTGCCTCATTTTGGGATATTTCTGTGGGTTGCTGGGCACTATTTCTTCCCAGACTCACCTGCACGATTCGCTCACTAAGGGAGCGAACATGACCCTTTTTGACATTGGATAATCCATCGTCAGCCTCTGTAAATCCACTTGGAACCCATGAGCAACCTTCAGCACGGATACATGAGGAAAGTGAAGGGGCAGATATAAGAGAGGGAGGGCATGAGCTGGTACTAGAAGGGGTATAGGATGTTATAGGCAATTCTTGCTGCTGATTAGACTTTAAAACAACCTGGGTATTTGGATTTAAAAAGCTGAATGTCTGGTCATTGTGATTTTGATCACACGAGTAGAGATGACCTGGTCCTGGGTTTTGAAGACTCAGGGGCGTGTGACATGGGATTTTTAGAGTTGTTGAATTTATCAGTGTGTTATTAGGGTTTTGAAGGCTTGTGTAAGTGCGAGTCATGTTTTGCACTTCATTTTGTTCCTGTTGAACTTTATAAAGCTGCGACTGACTCTTGGCCTTCTCGTACGAAGGAAGCTCAAGATCTCCAAGTCCAGGAATGGCAAGGGACACATGGACACCCCCTGACAGGTTTTGTACTCCTACTGCATTGTTTTCCATGGAATTGCTGTCCACCTGGTGCTCCTGTCCCTGTGGTTCCTGTCGAGGCTGGGTTTCTAGAAGTGCTTCTGTGGAGGCTGGGCTATTAAATGATGGCCTGCCGTCGTTTTCCGGACAGAAGCCAGGGGCACCATAGCACAGGTTTTCCTGCATCAGGCGTTGCAAAACGGGACCGGCCACGCTCTCGTCCTGCATTATTGAGCCTGGGTAAGCCTGGGTGACCTGTCCTGAACAGTGATGTTCAAAAAAATATTCTGATTAGAACACTCTTGTAAAATATTCTTAGTGTTATCAAGCTCAAAACAAAGTAAATAGTTTTTTGCATAATGAACTCATTAGAAAGTGTACAAGCTTTTAACTTGTTAATTAGATTATTGGTGTTTAAAATACAAAGTAAAACATAAAACAAATTTTTGTACTACCATTACATTTAAAAGAAAAAAAACAACAACTTTACGATTATAAAACTGTTTTATCAAGATTTATTCTTTACTTTTGACTAATATGGGCTTCAAATTGGACCACTTTTTTAATAAGCTAATGAATGTTGATCTTTGTTGTGTATGGTAACTGTCTGGCTAAACAGAGTTGCTGTATAAGCCAGCAGTCTGTAAAACAGTAACACAGTCTGTTTTACTTGCCTACAAAACTATATAGAAAAATAAAGGACAATCTATACATTGTTTTAGGTTATGGCTATATTATAGATTTGGAGAGATAACATGCAACATACATACATACTGTATACACGTTTTATAGACAGACTGTACCTTGTTATGTATTACTAAATTCAGTAAACACATAAACTACCACAAGCTTGATGCACATAATGTGCAACATCTAGTAAACATTGGCTGCTAAGCGACGGGACAAACGGCTCAGCCATTTGGATTTCAGGACTGAAACAAAATGTTTTATAAACAAACACTGGACAACAGAAATTTTGATTTTAACACTTTTGTGCAAATTTAGAGTTACCAATATTTTTTTTTTTATTATTATGATTTTTTTTATCAAGCACCTATTTAAAATCTTAAAATATTTTACCAATATTCTTTTATATTTCCCAGCCATTTATATTACATATTTAGCTTGGCTAAAATGTTCTTGGAAGTTAACGCCACTTGTTGTCCAATAATATGACAGGATAAATCCTAAGATTTTTACTACTGTTTTGCCAATGTCTTTAGTTTCTCTACTAAATGTAAGTCAAATGAATAATTTAATATGCCTTTAGCTATGAGATCAGCACCTTCCAGCATCAAAGCATTAAACTATTTATCTATATCTGGTAGGCCTCATCTGATAACACAATCTGAACTTATTGACTTGATGAGGAACTTAGTCACTGGGTACCTGGGTTAAAAATATCAAGATGGCATCCACTGTCACATAGTATGAATATTTTAAATTTTGACATGATACGTTAACAAGTTACTTTGCACTGGTAAACGTGTTTTTGCTCTGAAAAATTATGGGCTGTTCACAGTTGTAATTATGAGCTAATAAAATTAAATCATTACTGTTAAGACTCAAGGCTGGAATATTACAAAAATGGAACTGTCGATCCTTTATTGCCTTTTGATTATGATGCAAACATACAAAAACAATAAACAGTTGCTAAAACATATATATATACAGCACCCACAGCACTATTTGGGAATTCAAAAGTAGTGGCACTTTTGGTTGGTCATGCGAAGTATTGCTGTTTTATTGACGCCAAGGTACATTTGTCTTTAGTTGAGATACAAAATGGCTGATACTTGAGGCAATAATTACTGATGCTAAAATGACATGAATGACAATCAGCTGTTGAAGCTGCTGGTGAAACCTGAAAAAATAACAAATATTTAACAATATTTCAGAATGTTGTTAAAGATTTCCTTGGCAACTATCATTCTAATTGACGTAGCAATGAAATTCATTATGTAATTAAAAATCCATTTACTTTTGGCATTGCTTTTGGATTACCTCTCGACTAATCTCAGTGCAGTTAGCATTGAACATGGGGAGTGCTTTCAAACATGTTACCAAGCCTAGTTGAATCAGTCAACACTGGCTGAATACTTCTGGATTCTAATATGAGAAACAGTCATTGAGAACAAATATAAAACAGCAGCTAAACATATTTAGAACTGTTAACCTAATGATGTGTAATAATGGAATGCAATTAAAATCAGTAAAACTCAAATAATTTGCAAGTGTTAAAATGTCTGGACTATACAATCAGAAACTATATTTGTGTTCGACTTAAACTTTTGAAATAAACATCCTGTGTTCCCCTGTGTAATCAACAATTGCATATAATTTGTTTAGACATTCCTTTATTTGTGTCAATTATAACAAATAGATAAATGAACTAGAGAACTCAAGAAACATGTAATCACCTTTCTGATACAACCAAGAGATTGTGAAAGTGTTTTAAAGGGTAAAAGAAATGAGTGAGAGAGCATCACGGCCCGGACTTTTAAAAAGTATTAGGGATGTGACCGAACACTTTACACTCATTATATACAGGGTTTCTGAATTAATTACATGGTGAATGTGTACAATAATCAAAGGTAAATGTGTAC
Organism: Xyliphius kryptos; assembly: GCA_025769995.1. Classification (NCBI taxonomy): domain Eukaryota; kingdom Metazoa; phylum Chordata; class Actinopteri; order Siluriformes; family Aspredinidae; genus Xyliphius; species Xyliphius kryptos. The sequence continues at coordinate 12,603 of JAOUQT010327032.1, forward strand.
AGTGTACATTGTGTTATTTATGTTGGCCAAACATTGATTTATATCATGTATAGTTTAATGTTTCCAGTTGTACTACAAAGCTGGATTAAATAAATTCAAACTCCATTTCATGATTCCATAAAAATAAACAGGAAAATAACAACTGTGCAACACTCTCTCTTTCTCTCTCTCTGTGTGTGCTTGCAAGTGTGTGAGTGAGCAAGAGAAAACCAAATTCCAGTGATCACCACCATCACATTCTCCAAGGCATTTGCTATTTCAGGATTAGACTTATAAACCCATAGCAGTCACACCCCTTGGCAAGAATTTTAGATGCCTGGGTGGGAAATGATCGCAGTAAGAAATAGGACTCTAACAGAGGCCTCTCAGGTTCAAACACACATTAATATTACTAAAATCACCCTAATCAAAGACACACAGAGTTGGAATAAAAGCATGGTCTTATAGGCACTGTAAAATGTAAGATCATCATATAATCTACTGCAATACTTAACCTGCATTACAGTATGACACAATTTAATACTGCCAGGATTCATAATGAATACACTGACAACTGTAATAAAGATTTATACTGCGATAATATAGTTTATTGATATTAACTGCAAGCAAATCATAAATGTTATCTAATCTGATCACTTTCAATAAAATAAAGGTGCTGCACACACATCATGATATCAACTTAAAGCAGGATGAATCATTTTACAATACTAATAGTCAAAAGAATTGTTAATACTCAGTACAACCCATTTTTATTTTGAAAATATAGATTTTGGCCTAAGGCTTAGTGTTCGTAAGCATTTCATTGTAAGGATGAAACGAATCAGGCAGGTGGAAAAAGCACTGCCCTTCCTCTTGTAACTCGCTGGAGTGGAAATCAGGAAGAAACTCACCGAAAGGTAAATGTCAAGTTGTTATAAAAAAAAAGTTATTTTGGTGCAGAGAGAATTATGTGTCATCTGTTAATTGTTCTTCTTGCAATGTACGTACTGTCATGTTTGCAAGAACCATCAAGGTCCATGTGCTTCTAAAATTCACTTGGGCAGAATAAATAATTCTGATCATTGTTCTCAGTACACACGAATCATAGTATAAACATGACCTCTTTTCACCTCCAAAATTGTTTCGTGTGTTTTTGTGAGCAAATAAAACTAATAGTTTGATTGTCAATTGTATTTCTATGACAATAGACCAAAACACATGGAAACATATGGTATAGTGGGAAAGTTTGTGAGATTAAGAAAAAATATGTTAACATGTTAAATCACATCTTAATCAAACCTTTGGATAATTTTCCTCTTAGGTCAGATTGTGCAAAGCTAAATCTATTAAAATGCTTGTTAGCTGATTTTGTCTACATTTTGGCAAACGTAAAAAGGCAGCCCTTTATTTAGTTACATTGTCTCAGTTACACATTCACTACATGCTCACTTTCTGGGACAGTGGTATTGTAATCTGTGTGGAGGTGTGTGTGGAAGTGAGGCTTAAGAGGTTGGGGACTTTCCTAAACATGTTTATTCTTTCCATGCATTCAGTTGATTTTAAAACAGAATGAACCTGCATCATTTTACTGTTTGGCTAAAAAAAAAAAGGAGATGGAGTATTTGAGTTTTAGTTTGTAACAAACAAGTTAATACTGTCTTACATACATTTGCACTACAGCCTTCTCCCACATTTTACTTCCTTGGTTATTTTGTTTCGTAGACTCTCAGTACAAGTGTATTTGTAACGCTTCATGACAAAATATTCTCATGAGAGACAATTTGTTTTTTAATTATAGAGATAGCTGTGGAAGAAGACAAGCAATTTCATAAATCAGAACACCTAACAGAAATTGTAAGCATGTGCCTCAGTGTGTATTTGCTTAGCCGGCAAAACCTACTGCTGGACTGCAATTCACTCCAATAGAAACCCAACAGATGAGCACCACCAACAAGCCATTATAAAAAAAAGTAAATGCTGTGTAAATGCGATAACTGTACACAATCTCAGTGCATTCTGCTGACTTGTGACTTAATCTAGTAGAGCTATTGACTCTTTATTAGAAAACTACCTGAATACAATGTCTAGATAACTTTGTTTCAAACAAATCATTTGATGCAGTCCTTTACTATATGTCCTTAGTTCTGACCCTGCATTGCTGTCTTCAACCTCGTACTTTCAATAGACCACAGTTGTCACAGTATGTCCCATATGTGCACTGTAGGTGTAACGGGGTCAATAATGCCGGTGTTTCATTTTCATTTAACACTAAAACATACAGATGTACAGAAAATGTATTTAGGAGCACATGTATAAATAAAACTATTACAAAATGACCCTATCTTTCCATTTTGACGACACACTAAAAAGCGCTATATAAATAAATAATTACTTACTTACTTACTATTATGTATGGTTTTGCAGTAAAAGACTGTGTACCGTATAGTAAAGTAGAATACTTTTGATATTCACGTCAGCCACTGATTAAATAATGATTTACATTAATGTCAATTTGTTAATGTAAATATTTTTAACAGCATGGAATAATGTAAATTATGTCATAAACAAGTCCCCATTACTTGCTTATTAAAAGTAAAGTGATCTATTTTGTGAACTTTCACACCGAGGAAACGCACACAGACACAGTAGTGAAATTAGCACGCGTCTGGAGTGGTAAGCAGCCTTGTATACGGCGCCTGGGGAGTAATTGGGTTTAGTAGCCTTGTCCAAGGGCGCCTCATCAATTGGAGGGACCAGGAATTAAACCAGGGACCATCCAGTTGCAAGGCCGGTTTCATAACCACAATCAAAATACGAATTTATACCTTTTTTTTTTTGATAATTGATGAGGCTCACATTGGCATTATGGCATTACTTCTTCTTTATGCCTGGTACTTAACTATTCAATGGAAAACGTCGTGACTGATATGAGGTTTGCAGAATTCTTTAATATAATTGTGAAACAATTCTAAATTACAATATAAAGTCTTGGCGGCACGGTTGCTTATCCACTCAGAATCTCAATCTGGGTGGAGCTTCCATGTTCTCCCTGTGTCTGCGGGGGTTTCCTCCGGGTCCTCCGGTTTCCTCCCACAGTCCAAAAATATGGATTCAAGGTTAAGTTGCCCAATATAGTGTGTGTAAGTGTGGCTGTGTGAGTGAGTGTTCCCAGCGATAGATTGGTGCCCTGCCCTGGGAGTATCTGGGTCATGTAAGTCATGTAAAGCTTTAAAAAAAGCCTTTCATCAATGAAAAGCAAAGGAGAGCCAGGCTGAAGTGCAAAAGACCATAAGAATTGGACCATAGAGGACTAAGTTCAATTTTCATCTTTGCCCAAAACTGGTCGTCTAATGGTTAGACAAAGACCTGGAGAAGCGTACAAGCCACAGTGTCTTGCACCCACTGTGAAATTTGGTGGAGGATTGGTGGTTGTCTGGGGATGCTTCAGCAAGGATGGAATTGGGCAGGTTCATCTTTTCGAAGGATGTTGAATCAAGGCACATACAAGGTTATACTGGAAAAATACTTGTTTCCTTCTGCTCTGGCAATTTTTCTAAACTCTGAGGATGTTTTTTTTTTTTTTAGCAGGACAGTGCTCCATGCCAAAGAGATAGGTCAATTAATATGTAGATGAAGGACCATCAAATCGAGACCCTGTCATGGCCAGCCCAATCTCCTGACCTGAACCCCATTGAAAACCTCTGGAATGTAATCAAGAGGAAGATGGATAGTCACAAGCCTGTACTGTCAAACAAAGCTGAACTGCTTGAATTTTTTTCATAATAATAATAATAATACATTTTATTTCATAGGTGCCTTTCTGACCCTCAAGGACACCTAACAATCACAACAATACAATAGAAAGAAAGAAACAAACAACAATTAAAACAGTTAACACCGCAAAAGCACCAATCAGATGTTAAAGGCAGTCCCAAACAGATGAGTCTTTAGTGAGTATTTGAAGTGTAAGAGTGAATTAATGTTCCTTAGGGCAGGTGGCAGAGAATTCCAGAGCCGGGGAGCAGAGCTACTTAAAGCTGTACCATCCATGGTGGTGAGACGAGCAGGAGGAACTGACAGGTGGTTAGAGGAGGAAGATCTGAGAGTGCAAGAGAGAACAGCAATATTGAGAAGATTGGAAAGATAGGGTGTAGCAAGATTATGGATGACCTTGAATGTGAAAATTTTGTATTTGATATGGAACTTGACCGCGATCCAGCCGAGCTGTGACCGAACAGGAAGGGATTCTAGTGATAATACAGGCAGCTGAGTTTTGAACCAGTTGAAGCTAATGGAGAAATTTGTGTGGAAGACCGAAAAGGAGGGAATTAAAATAATCAAGACGGGAAGTGACAAGGCTATGAATGAGGATGGCAGTGGTATGTGAAGTAAGGGGGGTACGTAAGTGGAAGTAATGTTATTAAGACCTGGTAATGTTATTAATATGGGATTGGAATGACCCATTTATGTGAGTGGAAGGGAAAACAGAATTATCAATGTCAATAGAGACTGTCATAACGTTGTTTTAGTGCCAACGAGGAGAACCTCAGTTTTACCAATGTTTAATTTTAGCAGATTTGCATGAAACCAGGATTTTATTTTTGTCAAACAATCAGTAAAGGAAGTGAATGAGATGTTACATAACAATGTAAGTTCATGTGATGTTTACAAAACATATCACCAAGGGTAAGGAGGTAAATGTTGAAAAGAAAAGGCCCTAAGACAGAGCCCTGGGGCATACCTAAAGTAACAGGAGAGGGCTGAGAAGTAAATGTTTTAATCTGAATAAACTGAATGCAACAGGAGAGATATGATTCGAACCATCTTGGGTTCCAATAGAATAAGTTTATTGAGGAGAGTGGTGTGACAGATGGTGTCAAATGCTGCATTTAAGTCGAGAAGGATGATGAGGTCATTGGTCACTTTTATTAGAGCAGTTTCTGTTCTTTGGAGAGGGTGGAAACCAGATTGGAACTGTTCATACAGGTTGTAATAGGATAAGTAAGTGTGGAGTGGCATAAGATCACCCCAAAACAGTGTAAAAGACTGTTAGCATGCCAAGACAGATTAAAGCTGTTTTTTTTTTTTTTTTTTAAAAATCATGGTTATTCCACCAAAAATTAATTTCTGAACTATTCCAAAGCTGAAACATTAGTATTGTTATTTCTAAATGAAAATTAGAGTTCCTTGCATTTTTTTAGTTCATAGAAGAAAAAAATGTTAATTTTTCTCAAACATATACCTATAAATAGTAAAATCTGAGAAACTGTTAATTTTGCAGTGGTCTCTTATTTTTTTCCAGAGCTTTGTTTATATACACTGCTCAAAAAATAAAGGAAACACTTCAACAACACAATCTAACTCCATGTAAATCAAACTGCACAAATGGTTTGAAACCGACTCCATGAGGATGGTATGAGGGTCCAACATCCACAGATGGGGGTTGGGCTACAGCCCAACACCATGCAGGATGCTTGGCACTTGCAAAAGAACACCAGGATTGGCAAATTTGCTGCTGGCACCCTGTGTTCTTCACAGATGAAAGCGGGCACATATGAGAGACGTGACAGCATCTGGGGATGCCATGGAGAGTGATCTGCTGCCTGCAACATCCTTCAGCATGACCGGTTTGGCGGTGGGTCAGTAATGGTGTGGGGTGGCATTTCTTTGCTTGCCAGAGGTAGACTGACTGCCATTAGGTACCGGGATGAGATCCTCGGACCCATTGTGAGATCATATGCTGGTGCGGTTGGCATTGGGTTCCTTCTAATGTAGGACAATGCCAGACCTCATGGACTATGGGCTATGGACTGGCCCGTCCGTTCCCCAGACCTGAATCCGATTGAGCACATCAGGTCTTGCGCCATCCAACCACGTCACATTGCACCACAGACTGTTCAGGAGTAGACGGATGCTTTAGTCCAGCTCTGGGAGGAGATCCCTCAGGAGACCATCCGCCACCTCATCAAAAGCATTCCCAGGCGTAGGGAGGTTATATAGGATCAGCCTTTGTTTTTCCACATTAATTTCGTGTGTGACTCCAAATCCAGATCTAGGATGTGTTATTTGAGTGTTCCCTTTATTTTTGAGCATACATAGTATTAAAGCAAACCTGAAAGCATATATCATTTTAATTTTTAAATTTGTAGTCTCTACATTTACAAATTTTTGGTTACCTCAGATTCTTTTACATGTAACTGAGGGTTCTTTGGTAACTTTTCATCCTGCTATTTATCGTTTAGCTTTCCTAAAGTCCTTTTTATTGCAGCATTTTATACAAAGGTTATTTTGTTTGGGGTACAAAAAAACATTGACAGAATATCTGCACAAATCATGTTTGATTTAATAAGTGCATGAAGTAAAAATAAATCCTATCCACTACCTGACCAACATTACCAACATAAGTGTTAGCGTACTTTTTATATATTTTATCTTCACCACTGATCATTAAACAGATGTCAGTGAAAAAAAAGTTAAAATGTTACATCATACAATGTTGTGTTAGCAGTTTCATAGGTATAAGCAGTGTAGAGTTGGCTAATGGTGCAAAACTTTAGTAGTCTTGGCTGTTTTAAAAAATTATTATCATTTAGAGAAATCATACAAACAAGATGTATTGCTTGTTAAATTATTAATGTCTCGTCCTTAACTTCACTTGCACATTATTATAAAAAATACCAATCTAATAGTTTCTAATTACGTTAATAGTAATTAAACACAATGTCTTAGTAACAGTGATGTTGTTGATTCTGATTTTGGATATATGTTTTGTTGAGAGGACCAGACTGCCGTCAATACTGATGTAATCAAATTATTATCGGCGCATCAGAACACCACCACCAGCAGTGAAAATAAGTTTAACCTGTGGGATTATATAAACATATAGCCGTGAATAAAACCAAAGACCACATTTTTTAAATGAAATAAAAGTTGTTGCCCATACCGAATAAACTCACTCAGTTGGTGCTCCTCGGCAGAGGTGAAAATTGATCCTAAGCGAGCCGTTAGTTTCACGTCCACCGCGGTTTGCTAGCTAAACAAGCTTATTTAACGCGCCAAGTAACATAAACTAGTTTACAATATTTCCACAACGAGTGACCATTAGGACGGTTATTTTAACCCGTATAAATGCTAACGTTTATTCCCCAAAAATCTTATTAAACAGACGCGGGTCCTGGCACTGTTCTTTAACCTGGCCACAACTTTCTAACACCCGTTTTCCTCTTTAGCCACACCCCCGTTCATCTGACACGCTGTGATTGGTCAGTGGCGTTTCCACAACAAGACCCATGATGACCAGCCTTAAACATGACTTTTTGACTTATACCATAGGGTTGTGCGATTACTTTAATACTTTTATACTTTTTTTACTTTTGCAACAAATACAAAACGACTTTCTTAAATCTTATAGTCTGCATATGCTCTTACCATACATCATGTCCACCTGGTGCTGGTGAATTCCAATGTGATCGAGCCACTGAGCGACGTCATCAGGGATCCAGCACTCACCACCCTCCATGTCTTATTACAACCTTCAGATGTAAAATAGCATAGATTTACTTTATAGCTATTAAAATTCTAAATACTTTAAACACACCATGACTAAAGAATATTGAATCAAAAAGACAGATTCACTGCCTTTTAAAAGCACCAGAACGATCACACGATCAAGTAACAGTCTTCTTGAAATAATTGTTTTGTATAATAATTCAAATACAGCAAAGGCTAAATCAAATTGTGCAAGCAGTAGAAATGGCACTTTCAGTGTGAGGTTTAAGTTTCACTGATCTGCCATAGCTGTTGCTATTTAAACCACGTTTATGACAGTCTTGAAGAAAAGTTAAATATTCATCAAGATGTTTCTGGAACTTTCTTCAACTAGAGTCTGTCATCTATTCATTCATTTATTAATTATCTTCTGCTTAATCCTCTATGAGGGTTGCTGGGCAGATACACCTAGAACAGGGCGCCAATCTATCGCTGAAGACACACTTGCTCACACACACACATGCACACACAAACACACAGAATATATGGGGCAATTTGGAGCATTTAATTGACCTTAAATCAATGTTTTTGGACTGTGGGAAGAAACTCAAATGAAAATGGGGGAGAACATGGAAACTCCACCCAGATTGGGATTCGAAATGGGAATCCCCAGTGCTGAGAGGCGAACGGACTGCCCTACTACTACTACTACTACTACTACTACTATTATTATTATTATTATTATTATTATTATAGATTCTGGTGAAAGTGTTCTTTTTGTGGTATCAGAGCCAAAAGCCAGAGTAAAAAATGTATTCCCAAATTCTGTCAGTACATACATGTCTGCTTTGTCCAGTAGTAGCATGTTCTAATATTTTGTGGGATTTTTTTTAATACCAGATGGCTGACGATAAGACCTTGGTATTTGGATTTTGCAATGTTAAACTTAACTAAGTCCTAATTTTCTATATAGCAACACAAAATTAGCATTGAATTATCAATAAGTTTGAGTCTTAACATTATTGCTTAATAAAAATCAGGATGTGTCTTTTACTTAACATTTGCAATATCAATCGAGTACACAGTCATAATTGATCTAGATAGACAAAAAGAAACATAGGATACAAGCAGTGGCTCAGCAGGAATTAATGCACACAGCATATCTTTTCATTCTTTTATAAAAAATCTATAAAAAATTAAATGTTACAAATATGAAAGAGAAACAGATGAACAAAATTGTATTATCTCACTGTCAAAGACTTAAGTAAATATATCTGATTACAGCATGTTTGAAGTCTTCTTTATCTCTGCTGCTTTCTGCTTTTAAAACTTTAAGATAATAGTTACCCTTCTTCTGCTTCCTAATCTGTGTTAACCTTTGCTTTGAAAAAAGATGATGTACTTACCTTTTATGTAGACTTAACTATTTTAAAAAGTAATATTACAATAAAAAGTTTTTAAAGTTGCAGATCTGTGCTACAGTGTGTGAGGCTCAAAATATTTTGCCTGTGTCCTGACATGCCAAGTTTAGTATGTACACAACCCAGACTCTCTCTCTTTCTTTTTTCTCTCTCTCTCTCTGCCCAGACATGCTAAGATGAGCACTATACAATCAAAAGGCCTTGGTCTTAGAAACCAGGATGAGCAAGATGAGGGTAAGAGGGAAAAGTAGAGAGTAAAAGAAAGAGGTATTTGGTTTTCTAAGTATTCTTAAGAACACTCATCCGCTATAGGGAACATTTCTATATATGAAAAAACTTTTCTTAATATAACTTGATTATAAAAAGAATCATGCTAAAATAACTTGATGGTTTTGTAGAGGATGTTGTAGTAAATTGAAAGAGATAAAATAACAATAAAAAACTATAAAATACTATTTTAAATACCTTTTTAAATTCAAATCATTTTATTTATAACCAGGCTTCAACTTAATAATTCAACATTTAATAACAATTACTGCTGTTGACTCTAAATGTACATGCTCATCTGGAAATTAAGAAGGGTGTTTATTCTAGAAAGAAGCCAAAGATGACAAATCTAAAAAATATATGTTTTTTTCAGCTCTAGTTTGTCAACTAATTATATATTTAAATGAATTCTAATTTTATAATCAGCATTAACTTTTTAATAAATTTAGATAAACCACTATTAAGTAATTTTTAAAATGTTACAAATATTGACAAATTTGCCAGAAGTGTTCAGGTCAAGCAATTTTAGTTTTCAAATCTGAAACGAGTAAATTATCCACAAAAAACCTTTAACTAAATTTTGTACAGTAAACTTTAGGAATACATCTTAACACCTGAAATCTTGATTGAGGCACAGATGCAAGTGTAAATTATGGCAATTTTTGATCAAACCCATTTAACCTAACAGCACAGCTCTGTCACCATACATACTCCTGTTGTTGATTTCTCTGCTTTGCACTTTGCTGCAACCGTTACTGATTGTGGTCACAGAATGTCTTACACCAAAAGTCTCAGTGTCTCATGTGAATGGTTGTGTGGTTCTCTGGAGCCTGTCACAAATGTGTACAGTATTTTGTACATCTGTGGGCAATCATTTAATACAACCAAGAATAAATATCTTTCATAATTAATAGAAATCAACTAAAACATTCCTATGTATACTATTAATACGATGTGTAAAAATGAATTAATAGCAAATAAAAAACAGAACTTTTAATACAAAAAACTTAAGACTTAAGAGTTTATAATATTGTCCATTTAGGGTCATATTGTAAGAAGCTCGGCGCTTCTTCCCTTTCTGTTTAGTTAATTAACTCCCATTTGTGTTTCATTAGTTAATTACCTGTCCTCTTTGTTTATTGGTTCGTTCGTCTATTGACAGAGACGCGTTTGTTATTTATGCCTGCCCCTTCCGTCTTGTCTCTGTTGGTTATTATTTGTAGTTTGTGGCGTTTGTGTGTTTTTGGTTTGCTCTGTGTCTGTGTGGTCCGCGACACTTTAATAAATACTTTGCAATTACCCTCATCTTGCAACCTGCTCCTTCCAGCGCGCCGCTGCGCTCTTCATGTTTGGCTCGCATCGCGCAGGCGTCACAGCCTGTGCTTATCACCTCCAGAACCACTCCTTTTTAGGGGTTGTTTTATTAAGTGTCTCTCATTTCTACCTGTTGTCTGTTCCATTTACACAACAGCAAGTGTAAAGGATTTACAGAGTTGCTTCCCAACTAAACAGGTTGATTTCACAGAAGTGTGGTTGACTTGGAGTTGCATTGTGTTGTTTAAGTATTCCCTTTATTTTTTTAGCAGTGAATATAGAACCTAAATATGTAGAGACAAAACATTGGAGGGGATATAGACTTTGGAATTCACGAAGCTACCCGAGGAATTCAAAGTGAGGTTGGGGAGCTGACCGTGCAGGCCGGATCTGTAATGAGACAAAAAAAAAACCCCAAAAAACAGAGCATAAGGGCTATGTAAAAATGTGCCAGAACTCTGACTCTATTAAGGTAACAGCTGGTTAAATATAACATACACCGTGGCAAATGCCGATAAGGTCAGAAAATAATTGACTTCTTAAATAATAAGCATGCAGATAAACACACTTGTTGCTAGTTACCAGGTCTAATAATTAAGACGTGTATTTTTATTTTTAGCTTTGTAAGGCCTATGACTATGGAAAGCGGAGCGAAGAAGAGCCAGGTTGCGGGTTGGAGCATAGGACGTTTATACACAAACAACCCAAAACACAGAACATGAGAGGAGAACCGATAACGCATAACATGAAATGATCAAAGACATGGACATACGGAAACAGAGAGTATATAAAAACAAAAGTCCCTGTCACATGAGAAACGATGAACCATTAATAAACCAGAAGGAACAAGGAAGATAAAACCGAGCAAAATACGAGTTATTCATTCATTCATTATCTTCCGCTTATTCCATTGTGAGGGTCATGTGGGAGGATTTCCCATGCCCATCCAGGGGAGAACGTCCCAGGACAGGGCACCAATCCATCGCTGGGTGTGCACTCACTCACACAGCCACATACACATACACACACTACACAGGGCAATTTAGAGCATTCAATTTACCTTGAATCCATGTTTTTGGAATGTGGGAGAAAACTGGAGAACCCAGAGGAAACCCACGTTAACATGGGGAAAACATGGAAACTACACCCAGGTTGGGATTCGATCCCCAGCACAAATGTGCTAACAACTAATCCACCGTGCTGCCCAAATACGAGTTAATTAACTGAAAATAAACAAAACGGGTAAGGAGCGCTGAGTGCCCCAACATTATGTACTTGCTTTACTGTTACTGTTTCTGAGAAACTTTGGGCTCTGTGCAGCACCTGGCATCAGCACCATAGCACTGGCTTCAATACGTATTGGTCCTTGATACTGTTATATGTAAGTAAGTAAGTAAGTAATTATTTATTTATATAGCGCTTTTTACAACAGTGTGTCGTCACAAAGCAGCTTT
>JAOUQT010327044.1:0-13707 GCA_025769995.1 Xyliphius kryptos
CCAGATAGGGATTCGAACCGGGAACCCCCAGCGCTGAGAGGCGGTCGTGCTACCCACTACGCCACCGTGCGGCCCCAACTCTATTGGAATATAAATTGTACTATAAATAAGCAAGTTTATCATTACGCCCAGCACGGTGCCCATTCAGGAGATCAAAATAGCGAATAATAGTGGTATCAATATGAACAACGGTTTTACCAAATTTTGTGAAGATGGTATAAAAAGTATAAAAGTTTAAAATGATGGACGTTGTTAATTTTTAAATGAAACCTGGATGCAAAATAGGATGCAAGGAATAAACCTGGAATCAATTTACCTGGAATTTTTTTGGACTGTGGGAGGACACCAGAGAACCTGGAGAAAACCCACACAGACACAGGGACGACATGGAAACTCCACCCAAATCAGGATTCAAACCGGGAATGTGCTAACCACTAAATTTTGTTTTTGTATTATTTACTCTTTAGAAGTTTGAGGTTGCTGCTGAACATAATAGTTTATGTTTTAAGGAGATGAGCTTAAAGCATCATCAAAAAACTGATGTCTCATGTTTTATACATTTGTTATCATATTTTTTTTTTATAATTTTGAAAGCTTCTACCTTGATGAGTTTAAATGTTTATGCAGGGAACTGGCAGAAAAAAGAGATCTGTAGTGAACCCCTTTCTGGGCTCCATCACGCTCCCGGCCTCTCTGATGGACAAACTCTCTGCAGGAGAGCGCCTTGAAGCCTCTAGACTTCAGTTTATATTTTATAACAATACTAAGCTGTTTCAGGTAAATAATTTCATAAATAACAAATGCTAAACAAAGTAAATATTGGATAATTGTTGGACTGCAGATTTTCAAGGTCCTTATATTCTTTCTTGTATATATAAATACTGTCTTCAGAGCACGCAAACCAACAAAATTCTCAACAGTTACGTTCTGGGAACAAGTGTGGCCAACTTGTCTATTACAGGATTGAAGGACAATGTTACTTTTTCAATGAAGAACATAAACGAAACTAAGGTACATGTGCACACACTCTTCACAATTGTATTACCATATCAACATGCAAATAAATTTAGTTATACTTTTTCCAGCTATATTCTCAAAATACAAGCAAAAAAGGGCCTTTTACTCCAGTTTTTTTTTCTTGTTTTTTAAAAAAATAATTTTTCATAATTTTCAAATTTTGAGATGTATTAATAAATATTTGCAAAGAATACATTTTTGTTTATGTAGGAAGACATAATAATGCACTTATTTCTCTATTCACAGAGCAAATTTACCTGCGTTTTTTGGGACTTTAATGAAAATGGTACATATTTATTTTGCAAATCACTAAAAGTTTTGTGATTTGTATATAAGTAATTTAAATAAATAACAATAAATAAATGCAATAAATGATTATGTGTAATAACATTACAGGTGGATCTGGAGGGTGGAACAGCAGTGGCTGTTTTCTCTTGAACAGTACTGAAAATGTGACAACATGTAGCTGCAATCACCTGACTAGCTTTGCTGTGCTAATGGTGAGCAAAGCATGCTTTTATATACATGAAGGCAGTTTTCACTCTGTATCTTAACCCAAAATAGTGTTTTCATTATTTATTGACTATTTCTATGTATACACAATAATTAATCCAATTTTATTCTAATAAATTCTATGGTACAGGACATCTCCCAAAGTGGAGGCTCTGACCGTGTGAACGACCTCATTCTCTCCTTCATCTCTTATATTGGATGTGGCATTTCCACCATCTTCCTCGCAATAACCCTCCTCACATATTTGTCTTTTGAGTAAGGCCGCATCATACACAGTTTGCTTTTTATGCACTGGTGAAATTATATAATATTTGTTTTGATTAACTTATTAATTAATTATTTTTAACTTGAAAGGTGTAAAGCTTTAAAAAACACCTTTTGTGCTCTTTATTTTATCTTTAATCTCTTAGAAAACTTCGAAAAGATAATCCATCCAAGATCCTGATTCAGTTGTGTTTTGCCCTTCTGATGCTCAACATGGTCTTCCTGCTCGACTCCTGGCTGGCTCTCTACCCTGATGCTGTGGGCCTCTGTATTTCAACAGCCTTTTTTCTGCATTATTTTTTGCTTGCATCCTTTACATGGATGGGTCTGGAAGCCTTGAACCTGTACCTAAGCATTGTTAAGGTCTTTAGCAGAGTGTCCAAATACATGCTTAAAATCACATTTCTGGGATGGGGTGAGTTACTTAACCACTGGCAAATAAATACAGCTCTCTGGAGTTGTAGCTAAATACATTCTGATGTTGTGTTTTGTTTTTTTAGGTTTACCATTAATTGTGGTTATCATCGTGATTTCAGTGAATAAAAACAACTATGGTCTCATTAGTTATGGAAAGTATGCGGGTAGCACAGATGATTTGTAAGTTTAACCTTATTATAGAGGATTGACTGAACACATTTTTCATTTTCTAAATTTATGAAACCCTCTAATTTGCTGTTTTACAATTTCAGCTGCTGGCTCAAGAACGAAATAGCTTTTTACGTTGCAGTGGTGGCCTATTTTTGTATAATATTTGTTATCAACCTGATCATGTTTGTGGTAGTCATGGTACAGCTCAGACGCATCAAACGGCAAAACCCTCAAAATTCCCTTTACCGCAAAGGGGTCCATGATCTGCGCAGCATTGCTGGCCTTGTCATCTTGCTTGGCCTCACTTGGGGCTTTGCTTTTTTCGCCTGGGGTCCAGTGAACTATGCTTTCATGTACCTGTTCACTATTTTTAACTCCCTGCAGGGTAAGAGAAATTTAAATCAGATACTAAAATGTTTGATATGCTCTTTGTATGGACGGGAATAGCTTTAAAATTATTAAGCTTTCAATTATTTTAAAAAAAAAGCAAGGATTGAAAGTGTTATTTATACATAATTTTTGTTTTTGTTCTCTTTTCATCAAAGGTTTCTTCATCTTTGTGTTCCACTGTGCGACCAAAGAAAAAGTCCGTACTCAGTGGCGAATCTACCTGTGCTGTGGCAAGTTAGGACTGACAGATAGCTCAGGTACAGCAATAAGTCTGGTCTTACAACAAGTATGTAAATGTAGTGCTTGCTCTTCAGTTTCATTATTTAGGTTTGGTGTGTGTTTTTTTTTTCCTTTTTTTTTTATCTTGCATTATTTGGTTGTGATAAAGACCTGACATCTAAAGCCAGATTTGGCAACAAAAACAACAGAGCTTCTGATCATTCATGACCTGACTTCCTAAATGAACCACTCCAAAAGATAGCATACGCAATGGTTTAAAATTGACAAGCAGACAAAAAAAAAAAAAAAAAAAACACTAAAATGACCTATTCCTGAAATATAGTCTTTACAATATTAAGAAAATAAAACTAAGCAGAACCTAATTGCTAATCTAAGCCCTTATTTTGGCTTCACAACTGCAATGAATTGCTTGCTGGTCTCTCATCAAGCCTGTTAACTTCACTGTTATGACAATTCAAAGTCATTCATATCTTTCATCACTGCTATTTAGTGGAATGACATCCATCACTCTGTCTGTAATGCTGATACACTCTACATTTGCAAGAACCAATGAAAACATATTTATCCTGAAAGCAGTTGCTGTAATCCTTTTTAACCTATTATAAATGTGAGCAAAAGGGGGTTATTTGACAGGCAAGTAATCAAGAATCAATTTATTTGATTCTAGAGTAAGGCAAGAATTAACTGAAATGTGACATTAAATACTTGTTTTTCATAGTAGCGCTGGAAAAATCTGTATTGGGATACTGTAATAAATATAGTCACAGACATTTGCATTAAGAAATTAAGCTAGAAATTGTAATACTTATAAGAAACCAAAATAATTTATGCAGAAGAACAGCATTATTATACTGTCATTCACATCTCCAAAGATGTGAAAGACCGTGGAAACTTGTAGGATATATTTGTGAGATACCAAAGCCTCTGTGAAGAAGACTTCTGTGACATTGAGACACACTGACCTTAAGAAATGTAAAGAATTAGGATTTAAAATAGCCATATAATGACATCACGGCAGTGTTCTCTCCTAGGTAGTTTGCATTTATTTTAACAACGCAATAGCGGGACTGTATTATTTATGCTACAACAGGCTGGATTGCACATCAACCTGTTAAAGTCTTGTATGTTGTGAAATACTAAAATTACAACTAACCAAACCATCACACCAGTGTTAATAAGGTTGATTTGGTTTAAGTTTACAGCTTACATATTAGTTTTGAACATTTGACTCTATTTTTGTGTTTGCAGAGTCGAGCCGGACAGAGTACACAAAGAAAAGTTTACTTCGCAGAAGACTCAATTCAAATTCTACTAATACTCAGAGTGATTCTAGAAACTCCTCAATGAGCATCGGCAGTTTTGGGCAATCATCATCCATTATGAGTGAGCTTTTAAAAATTATTTTTTTTAAATAACTAAATAATCTTCAATTATATAGTATTCTTTTGAATAAATTATATGATTACTGCTATATTTGAAAAAAAATGTGTAGTAAATGATTCCAGCTTTATTGCAACAGTTTAAGAGGAGCCTTCTTAATTAACTACATTCTTAATTAAGAAAAACTCTATATAACACACATTTCCAAAGAAACTCAGGCCTGTAATACTGTAATTACTATAAATTTTAAAATAGAATTTTCATCCAGCTCTTACTGGTGTGATAGTATTAGTCATAGAGTTAATCACAGTTAGTAAGAATCTTAAATTACTACAAAGTTTAAACAGACATAATTGACATTAAATTTTGTTCAGAATTAAAATATATAATCTATTTGTTTTTATATTGTAGATGGAGCAGTGAATGATGTCTTTTCACCTGTTGCAGAATAGCCCATCTGTGAGAAGCTTCCTAATAATCTTGGCAATCATGTTACTACGTAGAACCAAATCCTGTGTAAATGTAATCAAATACAGTATAATAGAGACAAATGTAAACCACTGTATTTCTTATTGTTTTTTCTAAAGCACTTGTGTCATTGTAAAGTTTGGTACATAAATACCTTTAAAAATCTAAATTACTAAATCACTGAACTCCATAAAATGTTCTAAAACATCTGTATATATAAATTAAATTAGAGTTTTTACTCTTTAGCTGTCTTGGCCCAGTTTTTTCCAGAGACTACTCTGTATGCCAGAAAAAGTTTTTGAAAGAATGCTTATAGCACATTGATCAGAGTACAGTAGATAAACATATTTTTTGTTATCTAACAAAATACATGGTCTTAAAAAATAAAGGCAACACAAAACGTTGTGCACTCATTATGCACGTAAATGCATACCTACTGCCTAATTTGTATGGCAATAAATCTGAGCATCTGCCTTAAAGTCTTTTGAAATGTACCATAAGAGACTGAAGTTTTATGTTTTGTTTGATCATTGGTTTAAATAGGTTATTTAAAGCAGCAAATAATTTTCTTGTAAATATATATTTCTTGTAAATATAATTTTGTTTAAATAAATATAACTTATTTAAGTTACCAGGGATGTTCTTTTAATGCTTACATAAAAAGACCATGAATAAGGAAACAAGGAACAAATTATGTTTTGTTTAACAAATATCGAAAATTAAAATAAAAACAAATTAAATTAATCGGTTAATACAAATTTCGACTCAGCATTTTGTGTTACTCTGTTTAAAGCAATGTTGGTGTCACTGCTGTGTTAGTTACAGTACATGAATATCTGCATAATACTGGTAACATTCCATTAATAGGAGTGTAAATTGTGATAATTTGTTATTATCCGTAGATGATGGGTCTAATTAAAATGGGTGGGTGTACCTGGTTTGTATTTGGTATTTATACAGCATAACGTTGGAGAGGGAGGATAACATTTAAACGTAATGACTTTCATCTACTAATCATGGTAAGATTTAGATTTTTGTCTGACACTAATAAAAGACATAAGACATATTGAGAAACTGGCAGTATGGTGTACAGTGGTGTGAAAAAGTGTTTGCTCCCTTCCTCATTTCCTGTTTTGTTTTGCATATTTGTCACACTTAAGTGTTTCAGAACATAAAATACAACACAAGTAAACACAAAATGCTATTTGTAAATTAAGGTGTTTATTATTAAGGGAGAAAAAAAAATCCACACCTACATGGCCCTGTGTGAAAAAGTGATTACCCCTATACCTAATAACTTGTTGGGCCACCTTTAGCAGCAACAACTGCAACCAAGCGTGTGCCACTCCAAAGTTCTCATTTTGATTTTATTCAACCAGTTTTGGAACTTTGTCCTGCTGCAGAACACAAGTTCGTTTCAGCTGGAGGTCACAAACAGGTGGTCAGACATTCTCCCTCAGGACATTTTGGTAGACAGCAGAATTCCTAATTTCATTTATCACAGCAAGTCTTCCAGGTCCTGACGCAGTAAAACAGCCCCAGACTGTCACACTACCACCACCATAATTTACTGTTGACATAATGTTGTTTTTCCTGAAAAGCAGTGTTTCTTTTATGCCAGATGTAATGGAACACACGCCTTCCAAAGAGTTTAACTTTTGTCTCATCGGTCCACAGAATGTTTTCCCAAAAGTCTTGGGGATCATCAAGATATGTTTTGGAAAAATTGAGAAAAATTTATGTTTTTTTTTTCTCTGTAGTGGTTTTCGTCTTGGAACTCTGCCATACAGTCTATTTTTGCCCAGTCTTTTTCTGATGGTGGAGGCATGAACTCTGACCTTAACTGAGGCAAGTGAGGCCTGCAATTTTTTGGTTGTTGTTATGGGGTCTTTTGTGACCTCTTGGATGAGTCGTTGCTGTGTTCCTGCGGTAATTTTAGGCGGCCGGCCACTTCTAGAAAGGTTCACCACATATCTTCACCATTTGTGAATAATGGCTCTCACTGTGCTTCGCTGGATTCCCAAAGCTTTCAAAATGGCTTTATAACCCTTTCCAGACTCAAATCTCTCATTACTTACTTTCTCAATTGTTTCTGAAGTTCTTTGGATCTCGGCATGATGTGTAGCTTTTAAGGATCTTTTGGTGGACTTCACTTTGTCAGGCAGCTCCTATTTAAGTGATCTCTTGATTGAGAACAGGTGTGGCAGTAATCAGGCCTGGGTGTGGCTAGAGACAATGTACTCAGGTGTGATAAACCACAGTTATAGGATGTTTTAAAAAGGGGGTGCAATCACTTTTTTACACAGGGCCATGAAGGTTTGGATCTCTTTTCTCCCTTAATAATAAACACCTTCATTTACAAATTGCATTTTGTGTTTGTGTGTTGTCCTTGACTACTATTCATATTGGTTTGATGTTTCAAAACACACAAAAAAAAAGGAAATAAGCCAACCCGTTTTCACACCACTATATATGGTGGTGTAACTGTTTAGTTAATTGATTGAAAGTTGAAAAGGAGCCAATGGTGGAATGTTTTTTATAAGTACCAGTAAAGACTAAGTTTGTTTTGTATTCGCAAACATCGCAAATATTCAATTTAGATTAACAAAGCTTCATGTTGAGCATGCACGGTGTGTAAAATGTAGGTATTTGTGTTGTTTCGGGTGTCAGCACCTCAGACTAAGAAGCCAACTTTAGTGCTTTTGACATTCATAAGCAGTGATGATCATTTAATGAATTAAAATTTTTATCTCATTTCATTATCTTTCCCTTAATACTCTACTAGGGCCACAGGATGGGGAGAGCATTTTGGGCACAAATCAGATAAACCCAAGACAGGATGCCAATCCATCACTGGGCACACACTCACTTACTCACTCACACAAACACATACACTATATTGCAGAGGGGTAATTTACAAAAGCCAATTCACCTTGGATCCATGTATTTTTTCGACTGAAAAAACTCCCCAGCAGAGGAGAACCTACTAACCCATGATTCAGATTGTAAATAAGAAACCTGAACAAATTTTATAAGCATTGTAAAGAACAGATAAGCAAATGATGTTAGTTTAATAGTTTTATAGTTTAATAGTTTTGTGATACTTGTAAATATAAGCAATACTACTCAATTTAAAGCCGAACTATCACGGCCACTCAAAAGTTTAGGATCCCTTGCAAATTTCTGTCTGTGTGAAAGAAAAACACAATGTCATGCAATTCACAAACAATACTGACCATTTCAAAATTTAAAAAAATCTGTTGATTTTAAAAGAATAAAAATGTTTGTGAGTTTTAGAGGAATTATTTTGCATACAGTCCTATTATCAACAATTATCAGACCTCTGCCTAAATCTCCTGGTATGGCCGCCAATCCTAGTTTATGATGCTATTGGGCTAATTGGTTGTTAGGACACCCTTGCTCAATTTTGATGCACTGCAGAAAACTGTTATATTAATAAGTGAGCATAAAAGGGAGCACAACATTCTAGGTTAGTTTAGTATTTGAAGCATCAGTAGTTGTTGGCTTGCTTACAGGCTCAAAATGGCCAGAAAGAAACAACTTTTTTTAGAGACCCATCAGTCCATTGTTGTGTTAAGAATGTAAGGCTACTCATTGTAAAATATTGCCAAGAAACAAAAAAATATCCTACCATGCTGTTAACTACTCCCTTTGAAGAGTGACACAAACTGGCACTAACAAGGACAGAAAAAGGAGTTAGAGGCCCCGATGCACAACTGTGCAAAAAGATAAACATCTTTCACTTATTAGTATAACGTTTTTCAGCTGTGCATCACTATTGAGCAAGGGTGTCCTAACAACCAATTAGCCCAATAACATCTTTAAGTTGGATTGGCAGCCATACCAGGAGATTTAGGCAGAGGACTGAGAATTGCTGTTAATAAGACTCTATGCAAAATAAACCTCTATACAAAAATAGGCTTTAATACAAACATTTTTATTTTTGAAATCAACAATATTGTTTGTGAATTGCATGACACTGTTTTTCTTTTAAAAAAGGGGAAATTTGCAAGTTATCCTAAACTTTTGAGCAGTAGTGTTTACCTGTGGTACCAGAATAATAAAAACATGGAATACAGTTCAGTGAACATTGTGTTCATGGCTTGTGAGTTAAGACGCTCCCTTAAATACTCTGGAATGTGCTCTAACTTGTTTGTGTACAGCAATCAAAGCATAGTGACTCCTTTTTCAAGAATTTGTCCTTTTAGCCTTATTAACTATTAATTGCTATGCTGAGAAACTACAAGCTGAAAGTCACTAATTACTGGAATTTAGTAATGTCACTGTGGTGTTGCTATGACAACAGCATAATAGAGCAAATTATAAACACAGAAATATTTAATGTACAATCATCAGGTAAATTATTTTTCCACACTATAATGAACTAGAGTCCTGCCCACAATATCTCCATGCCTTTTACATTAGCATCACTGGAACAGGTTTCACCATGGGATTTCTATAAGGAAATGCAGCTTAAATACATGAATAAAGCAATTACTTAATTTTTCTTTGGGTCAAGGCAATTAAATACAATTCATTCTTTTGTATTAAATGTTATTCAAGTTTCCTTTTTAAGCCAAGTTCACTAAGGAATTAAAAGACTTAACAATAGATTTTTTTAGTAACCATTTAAGTAAATGTATGTGCTTTTAGGCATGAGGGAAAAGGCATGGCAATTACACCTAAATACAAACCGGATTCCAAAAAAGTTGGGACACTAAACTAATTGTAAATAAAAACTAAATGAAATGATGTGGATGTGCCAACATCTAATCTATTATTCAGAATAGAACACAAATCACAGATCAAAAGTTTAAACTGAGAGAATTTATCATTTTAAGGGGAAAAATACATTGTATTAAAATTTCATGGCGTCAACAAATCCCAAAAAAGTTGGGACAAGGCCATTTTTACCACTGTGTGGCACCCCCCTTCTTCCTACAACACTCAACAGATGTCTGGGGACAGAAGAGACCAGTTTCTGAAGTTCTCATATCAAAATACAGTCCTCTAACTGTTCAATCGTCTTGGGCCTTCTTTGTCGCACCTTCCCCTTTATGATTCACCAAATGTTCTCTATAGGTAAATGATGTGGACTGCATGCTGGCAATTTCAGTGCCCGGATCCTTCTCCTACGTAGTAATGATGTGATTGCTGCAGAATTTGGTCTGGCATTATCTTGTTGAAAAATGCAGGGACTTCCCTGAAATAGATGACGTCTAGATGGGAGCATATGTTGTTCTAGAACCTAAACATAGTTCTCTGCTTTAATAATGCCTTTCCAGATATGCAAGCTGCTCATGCCACAAGCACTCATGCAACCCCATGGTTGCACGGTGGATTATGTTCACTGACATGCTTTCTGGAAGTATTCCTGAGCCCATTCTGTTATTTCCTTGACAGCGGCATTCCTGTTTGAGGTGCAGTGATGTTTAAGGGCCCAGAGATCATGAGCATCCAGTAGAGTTGTACAGCCTTGACCCTTACAAACAGCGATTGTTTCAGACTCCCTGAATCTTTTGATGATCATGATAACTTAAAAGTCTTTGCTATTTTACGCTGGGCAACACCATTCTGGTATAGAGGCGCAACAATGGTGGACTTGGTGATCCTCTTACCATCTTGGCTTCAGAGAGACACTGACACGCTGACACATGTTGTCAGTTGACCTAATTAGTGTTAATTGGTCTTCCAGCTGTTCGTTATATGCTCAATTTCCTTTTTCCAACCTCTTATTGCTACTTGTCATAACTTTTTGGGGATTTGTTGACACTGTGAAATTTTAAATCAACACATTTCTTCTTTAAAACGTTACAATTACTCAGATTAAACTTTTGATCTGTCATTTATGTTCTATTATGAATAAAATATTGACATTTGCCATCTCCACTCACATTGCATTCTGTTTTTATTCACAATTTGTTTAGTGTTCAAACTTTTTTGGAATCCAGTTTCCATAAAGGAACAATTTTATCTGTAAATACTTTTCAAAAAAAAAAAAGAAAAATATATATTTTGTCATTATTTAAAACTATAAAGCGTGACATTTCTTTTGCCACCACGTTCTCACATGAGTACAGTTCTTATTAATAGATGTCTAGGTTCAGCATTGCTGTGAGAAGTTGAATGCTAATAAGGCTAATATTGTAAATGAGTATTGGTTCTATTAAAACAAGTGTACATTTCAGCTTTAAGTGTAAATGGTCCAGTATACAATGTTAAAGGTGAGATAGGCCAGAGGGAAGACCAGCCTGGAGTATGAGTCAATCATGTAGCTGTTGCTCATTAGCAGCTGGAGGTGGTACAGCAGAGGGTGTGTTCGCCGGAGTCTCGTGCCCAGAACAGGAGGAACATGCGGCATGGAAGAGCTCTGAGAGGACACATGCTGCCCCATGCCGATGTCTGCCAGCTGAGGAAAAGGGCTGAGCTCTATATCTGTGTCATGGAAGCAGCCATCAAAGGCCATAGCCTGAGAGGCATCATACTCTGAAACCTATGAAAAGCAAAAAAAATGTTGAGGGGAAAAAACAACAATTAGTATTGACAAACAGATATCTAATGCTAATGTGGGTGGCCCGTTCACCTCTCAGTGCTAGAGATTCATGTTGAAATCACGATCTGGTTCGAGTTTCCAAGTTTTATCTGTGTCTGTGTGGGTTTTTTCTCTGTGTTCTTTAGTTTCCTCCCACAGGCCAAAAACATGGATCCAAGGAGAATTGGCTGCTCCAAATTGTCCCAATATACTGTAGTGTGTGTCTGTGTGAGTGAGTGATGGATTGGATCACTGCTTAAGAAGGTCAACAGCACTGAAGTACTCAGTCTAAGGTGCTGCCACCCAACAAAAATGCATACAGTATGTTCAATTCCAGTGCAGACAGACATTAATATGTTCTTCCAATGGCTGTTTTTATTTAAAGATAGATACTATGATGGTCACTGGAGGGAGATATTTGTATTTTAACACCCTGATTTTTCTGAACAAAATGTGGTGCTAATACCACAAAATGTATTTCAGTCAGCATGTGATTATGTACACCAACATGATAAAAATCATGATTTATTGACATGGTAAAATGTTTTGATCCTGAGGACATTGTTTAGTTAAGGATTAACTTAGTGCTCCTGGTTTCATTAAATATATAGTACAGGTCAATAAAACAGGTCACTACAACTCATAATAAGTTATAAATCATTGTCTTATTTCTAATAAGTTCTAATTATATCTATATAATAATTTTTTTTAGACCCAAGGTTTGTGAAAATTGGTATCTACCTTCAGCTTCTTCAGCTTTTTCATTTCTTCCACAGTGGTAAAGTAGTTGACTGCTGCATACTCGATGACTGACAGAAATACAAACAGGAAGCTGACCCACAAGTAGATATCTACAGCTTTCACATATGACACCTGGGGCATAGATGCTGACACTCCTGTTATGATGGTCGACATGGTCAGGACAGTGGTGATTCCTAAAGAGTAACAAATTGGTTTAAATTTTAGATTGTCTCCTATTTATGAAACCATTACTTTTTTTGTAAAATGCAATTAAGAACCTTTCACTTCTTAATTAAAGTGAAAGAACTTTATGTTGCTGAAAACAATGTGTTTTACTGAATGATTTTAAGGGATTTTTTTAAATATTCACACATCCATACACTATAAATGTGTTTATGTCTTTGTAAGCAATACTGAGATAAAAACATGTTTAAATATGTTCACTGTTCAAAAACATGCGAGTAAGCAAACTGTAAATAAAAAAATGCATCAGTGTGTGTGTTTTTCCTGTGAAAGGTGCTGGGATAGGCTTCTGCACTTTAATTTTTCTCTGATCAGGAAATTAATGTTGGAATCCCAAAAGAAAATTGCAAGGCCAAAATCTGCTGTTAAATGCAGTGACCTTTGAGCCCCTCAAGTGGTGATACATGAGAAACAAATAAGAAACAAAGAAAAAGTACCAAGTGAAACCCGGGCAGGCACAGCTCGCCTGTCAATCCAAAATGAGACCCAGGAAAGCACCACCATCAACATTGTGGGAAAGTAGGTTTGTAGCATGAAGAAGAAAATGTGCCTTCTGAGGAGAAAGTTGATGTACAGTCTGTTGTACCAGCCTGAAAGTATCATAGACATCAATTACATTAAAATTAGTTTTTCTTTTAAGATTTGACATACAAGCATTTGTTTTTCATAAAACGGTATACTGTTTTTTTTGGTTTCTTTTTTTTAAAGAATGAGCAATATGCTGCATCTTGTATCAAAACTATTTTTTCCACTAACTGTTTTTGTTGTTAGTCCCCCGTTGGTTCTTTGATGGTCAGGATGATCACAGAACAGGTATAATTTGGTTGATGGTTTATTTTCAGTAGTGGGTTTTAGTGCCGCAGTGCTGCTGTAGTTTCATGTAAACACCTCAGTGACACTACTGGAATAAAAATAATAATACGAGCTTTGTTGTGGTACTATTGGGTTCCCGACTATTTGAGAATAGAGTAAAGTGGACTATTTTGTTTGTAGACTACAGTACAATATGTACTGTAGTCTACAAACAGATGGACTACAATGAAAGCATTTGTAGTACCAGCCAAAGGTTTGGACACCCCTTTTTGGCTCTACTTATTGTTCATTGTATCAGTTTCAATTACTGGACTGGACAACAAGTAGTGCCAAAAAGGGGTGTCCAAACCTTTGGCGGGCACTTTACATAAAGTGGCTTTTATTAAATATGTGTTACAGGTGCCACGGGCACCTGATTAATTAATTTAATTATCCGTGTCTCAGTCTCTGGTTTTAGTAATTATTGGTTGTGTCTGTTCATTGGTTAGTTTTTGTCA
>JAOUQT010327049.1:0-13707 GCA_025769995.1 Xyliphius kryptos
CTCGGCTGCGCGCTCTTGCTCCTGCCTGCGGCGCAGTCCCTCGCGTAGCACCTGGTTGTCATTGTTTTGGCGGGAGATGAGCTGGGAGATCTCACTCTCGGTGTCGTCGTAGCGGTGCAGCTCTTTCTCCTGCCGGTGCTGGAGCCGCTGCAGAAGGCGGTTCTCCCGCTGCAGCTCATCGGTGCGCAGCTGCAGTTCGGCCAGCGAGTTTTTCAGCTCGGTGATCTTCAGCAGTCGCGATGATAGCAGCCGCTTGGTAACAAGATCCAGGTCTTTGGGAGGAGCGCTTTTACCGAGACTCTGAGAACGCAGACCATTGGGACGCGCTGGAGCTACACGCCGGGGGCCCTTATGTGCTCCTAACAGAAACAAATATTCAATTTGTTCAATTTAATATATTCAAGTGAATTTTTTAAGAAATATTTTCAGGAAATGTCCATATAAGGGTATTTTTGTGCAGGACACTACGTACATACAACACAATAAATCCATCCATTCATGCAATAATTAGTGATGTGCAATCTTCCATTCTGTGTAGTGTGCAACTTCAGGGAAAACATTGTGCAAATTAGTACATTGTGGTTTTTTTTATAGTGCCTGTTGTGTACAATGTTTTCATTTTTACTTTTTTTTATACTGTATATATATGTTTTATACTTTAAATAATGTGATGCCTTTTTAATTTATTTATGTATATCTATTTTTGACTTACTGTCCCTCTGCTCCTGTAATAAGTGAATTTTCCCAATGCGGGACAATACAGGATTATCTTATATTATCTTAAAATGAAAATAAAAAATAAAAATTAATTTAAACATTGTGTAAATGCTTTATACTGGCCGTTTACATGAGTCAATATTGCCCATAAAAATACAAAACGTATAAAATAAAAGAATTCATTACTATTTGTTTCTTTTGCCATCTGTCGGCCAATCATGGTACTGCGTGTATTTGAAACCAAAAAGTAATAACGCAGATATTTAAAAAAACAAAAACAAAAAAACGTTTATCTAACCAACAGCAATAATAAAAAATAAATAAATAAAAAAAACTTTGAATAACTGAATAACAGTGACTGGTGATGTAATCTGACCGTTGCCACATTATTTCTTGTCATTACGAGGTTAATGATGAAATGATCAATAACTCTGTAAGGCTAAGACATTAAGTATTGAACGTGGCACAGCTCTTGCTAAAATTTCCTAATCTATTAAAAAATAAGTAAATAAACGGGCAGCACGGCTCAGTGGTAAGCACATTCAGCGCCTCTCAGCGCTGGGGATTCCCAGTTTGAACCCCAATCTAGATGGAGTCCCCATGTTCTCCCCGTGTCTGCGTGGGTTTCCTCCCACATTCCAAAAACATGGATTCAAGGTAAACTGAATGCTCTACAATGCCCCTTATAGTGTGTGTTTGTGTGCCTAGTGATGGATTGGCGCCCTGTCCTGGGTGTATCTGCCCAGCACCCAAGACGTTCTCCTCTGGATGGGCACCGTCCCACCGCGACCCTAGTACAGGATTAATTATAATAAATGTATGAATGAATAAATAAACAAGTTGGAGGGAAACTTGAACCAAATCAATAAATGATCAGAATAGATAATCCTGCAGATCAGCTGCATACACTTGTCTTTCTCATACTTTTTAATTGTCTGCAAAATGATTAAATGTAATGTAAAGATGTTAAAACGCATTCCATGCTTTAGTGTGAAATATAAAACTAGTCAAACCATCTTACATTTCAGCAGCAGGATGTTGTACGTGTTTAAATAATGTACATGAGTGGATGTTATAATTAACCTGTTGTATGGGCGGGGCTGCTCAACACCTGACGTGACGGCCTTTCTTTCCTGGGTGGGGATGGAGAAGCAGTTCGCTGTGGGAGGGACGTGTCAGACAGCGAGCCGTTTTCGTAATCATCTGAGTAGAATGAGGCGCGACTGTGTTCTCTGTCAAAGGGGGGGTCCTGATTAGGGTCCTTCTTCCTCTCAGTCTCTCCAGTTCTGGCATCTGCTTGGTCCTCTGATAAGCTGTCGATGTTATCATGATACAGCCCCCGTTTTACAGACCCCAGAGACAAAACTGACTCCTTCCTCTCACTGCTGTGGGACAGACCACTCGTCTGCGATTCATTCAGCTGATTGTCTTCGCCAAAGTACAAAGAGTTTGGGGACTCCATCTCCTCCCTGCAGCAAAAAGCGGATTTTTAAAAAGAGAGACATAACTTCAACTAAATATTAGGACTGTAGAGGAAAAGTAAACATTTAATCAACAACACTCACACGGTTTGTGATCACAGCCAGAACTGTTTCATTAATGTCTCCTATTTTAAGTCGTCTTGATTGGAATAAATTGACACGCTCTAAAAGTATCAGGCCAACAAAAAATATTTGCATTAGTATTTTTGAGTTATGTCGACTTCTGATACGACACAATTTCTTTTACATATGACAAATGTTTTTTTCCATATGATTACATATAGCTACAGCAGAAAGCTTTTTTCTTCATTCATTATCTTCCGCTTAACCCTCTAGGAGTGTCGAGGGGGGGGTTCCCCATGCACATCCAGAGGAGAATGTCTCATGCGCTGGGCAGATACACCCTGGCCAGGCTGCCAACCTATCGCGGGGCACACTTACTCACACAGCCACATATACATTATATGGGGCAAACCGGAGAACCTGGAGGAAACCCACACGGACACGAACCGGGAATCCCCAGCACTGAGAAGCGAACATGCTAACCACTAAGCCACCGTAAAGCATTTTTAAACTTAATTTCGGTCATCAGGAACAGATATTCTTAAGCTGACTGTAAGAAAAAAAAAAAGTTTTATTTTTAAGCTTTGTAGCATTAGGTCAACAAAAAAATGAAGCCAACAATTTTCATGAGTCTTATTGAGTTACATCAACTCCTTGTAGTATAACAAGATCCAACACAATATTTTCAACATAAAACAGCAATTTTAGCTTTAAAAAAACATGTTTAAATAACAATCATCAACATGAACAGATATTTTTACGTTGATGGAATCATTACTCCAAATAAACCCGTTTCTTACCCAACTTAAACTTATTGTCCTGTGTCTGTGTGTATGGATGTGTGAGTGAGTGTGTGTGTGTGCCCAGCGATAGATTGGCACCCTGTCCTGGGTGTATCTGCCTAGAGCCCGTAGTTCTCCCCTGGGTGGGCATAGGTAACCCCACCACGACATTCGTAGAGGAATAAGCAGAAGATGGATGGATGGATGGATGGATGGATGGATGGATTATATAGTAATTTTATCTGTCAATTCTGTGGCCACATGGTAAAAATGCACAATATGGATGGCAATAAATGCAGGTCTATGAATTTAATAATTATATTCATGTTATAGGTGGTAAGTGGATTTAATAACCAGTATATAAAACACAAAGGTTGTTATAAGCATGTTGGTATTCAGCAGGTTAAGTCCACTGTGTTACAGATGATTTAATGACATTAATATGTACTGTTCACAAAGTTATACTTAGAGGTTCTGATTTAAAACTTTAAATACAAGCACAAATAAATCCCATTCTTATAGATAACAGGTGTTAAAAACCCTGTGCCGAATGTGGAGTCGTTTAATTAACAGAATAAACGTTACGTTGAGTATTTTTTAAACTTCAACAGTTTAAAAACCTGAATGTTACAATGCTAATGCTAATGTTGCTAAATAGTTAGCAGTTAGCAGTCTCTCCGTTACATCACGGTTTGTGTTCAAACGATTCCTGAATAAAACATTAAAAGACTTTATAAACTCTCACAGTAATCGATATTTACCTGTCTTTACGTGTTCATTTGGGTTCTTTGAGAGGAGGAAGATGAGAAGACTGAGCAAACAACAGAGTGCTGCTCCGACATCAGTCTCTGAGCCGCGACTTTAAAACCTGCATTTATTCATTAAACCGCCGATAATTAACTTACAGCACCGAGTTTATTCATAGACACCGAAAACGGTTTATTCAAATAAAGAAAAAAGGTCGGTAAACAGGGAATCCCAAACGCTGCTCTCCGCTATAGCAACGTCATGACGCCTCACCATGGCAACCATGTTGTTTCACCCAGCAACAAAATATATCATAGATTGCTAATTTCTTCTTCTTCTTCTTCTTCTTCTTCTTCTTCTTCTTCTTCTTCTTCTTCTTCTTCTTCTTCTTCTTAATATTATTATTATTATTATTATTATTTTATTTGTATTATTATTATTAACCTTTTTACAAACATGGTAGTATATAATATATATATATAATGTGTGTGTAAATAATATATTATTGTAAGGTATTGTATACTTGTCTGCCTGCCTGCCTGCCTGTATAACTGTTTGTGTGACTGTATCTGTCTGTCTGTATATCTGCCTGTCTGTGTGTATGTTTGTCTTGTGTAAATGTCTGTCTGTATATCTGTCTGTATCTGTCCATCTGTCTTATCTAGCTGTTCCGTCTGTTGGTCTGGCTGTATATCTGTCTGTTTTTATCTGTCGGTATATCTAGCTGTCTGTATGTTCTTCCTGTCTGTATTTGTCTATTTGTCTGTACATCTGTCTGTCTCTCTGTACATCTGTATCTATCTGTATATCTGTCTAGATACAAATAGATAAGACACAGACAGACGGATACAGATAGATGGACATTGGCCTCTCAGCACTGGGGATTCCCGGTTCTAATCCCAATCAGGTTGAGTTCCATGTCCTCCCCGTGACCGTGTGGGTTTTATCTTGGTGCCCTATCCTGGGTGTATCTGCCCAGCGCCCAAGATGCTCTCCCCTGGATGAGCATGGGGAACCCCACCGCGACCCTAATAGAGGAATAATGGATGGATGGCTATACCTGCCTTTTATCAATTTGTTGTGGGCCATCTACACGCATTTTATTTCTCCAACAAGTGGTGTGTATTTTTGCAGATAAGGCCATGGTGTGACGTCAATGGACTGCTCTTTTCTCCCTTCCGTCTCTACCTCCATCCTTTTGTGCTGTGTGTGTGCTGCTCCGTCTGCTGGTTTCTCTGCCATACGCATGCCATGTTTCGAAACATACACAGCACGAGGATGGAGAAGAGCAAGAAGAGCAGTCCACTGATGTCACACTGTGGCCTCATCTGCACAAGTATAACTTGTTGAATCGTCAAAAAAAAAAAAATCTTGTGTCTAAATGTGTGCCTTTCCTCCCAAAACCAAACTGTTGTCGACTCTTAAGACATTTAACACCAACCTAAGAACCCACATTCAGGTTAATTTTCTTATGCAGGGGGCTATAATGAATTGGTTGTGCAAAATCAAAACTTTACGCTTTGTCTTAGTTATTCAAGCTGAATGAGATATATTTTTGTGTGGTAGACCATCGGCTCTTCTTAAATAAAAGGTTGTAATCAGCTTATCTGTCATTCTGCACTGATCTGACAACAGGTTGGTACAACGTGAAGTAGATTTTGAGTAGTTTTTGTTCTATCTGGGTAACTCAGCTTGCTGTAGCTTTTGTGTTGTGAAGCTTTACAGTAGCAGTACAGTACGGTAGCTTGTCCAACACTGCCAACATATTTAAACCAACAATAAATTTCAGTAACGGTCTAATATTTCAGTGTTAAGACCCATTTTTCTTACCTGCACTTATTTGCGAAATTTTAAATGATTTTCTGACAATTTGCAGAAGCGTTCGCGTAACTCAACCCAAAATCCATCCAAACCCAATTGGTCTGACATTCTAAGTGATGTTCCTTTAGTGTTATTGCTATGACAACCACCACTCTCAAGTTCCAAATTCGTTGGGAAAATTCCATTATACTCTGTGAACAGTAAAGTATTTGATAAGCCATCATCTTTTTTTGTGAACAATTGTTTTATTAGTTTTTGTAAAGCATAATGATATTCAACAATGTAACGACAAAACTGCACATAAACTTTTTCCCACCATCATCCATTCATATACCACCATCTTAAACACAGCTGCTGAAGTTTTCTATTGGAAAAAGTGAAAAAAACGAGAATTTAAATTTAAAAATCTGTACATGGCTGTCCTTCACTGTGCTACTGCCCGGCTGCTCCAGGAGGATAAGCCCCACTCGTGAGCCTTGGTCCTCCAAAGGTTTCTTCTTAAACCAAAAAATATCATCACAGGGACTTTTTTTCTTGCCACTGTTGCAAGCTCTTTGGGGGTTTAGGCTTCAAACTCTTTAAATCTGCTTTGTAACAACACATTGTTGTAAAATGTGCTCAACAAACATTTTCGGTCTGGGTAAGCCATTAAAGTGTGCTGGAACAACATTTTGAATTTTTGTGTGTGGCTAAATCATATAACTTGAATTTTTTTCATCAAACAAAACATGCATTTAAATAATAGCTAAAGGGCATCTGAATTATTTAGAGGGATATTGCTGATTGATTAAAGTATTCTACACAGAACTACACTTCCCAGTATGCACTTATCAGTCAGTCAGACTCAGTGTGTGGAGAGAGGGAGAGGGAGGGAGAGAGAGAGGGAAGCAAGCAGTTTACACAGCCAGATATAAATAACTGGGAGAGGAGGGAGAGCGCCTGTGTGAGTGGAAGCAGGACTTTAGGATGGTGATCAGGGTTTATGTTGCCTCCTCATCTGCATCTCTTGCGGTGAGTAAACCTGTCGCCTTTATAATTTAGTATTAAGAAGATGCTGCAATTTAGTGATGAATTTACTAATTAATCCTTTACTGACCATAGTCAAGTGTGGGTGAATGTGCAAAAATCAGTTGGCATTACAAATACAATACTATTAGAGTGCATACTAGTACTACTAATAATTTATTCATTTATTTATTCATCCATTATCTTCCCCTTATTCCTCTATGATGGTAGTGGTGGGGTTCCCCATGCCCATCCAGGGGAGAACGTCTCAGCGCTGGGCAGACACACCCAGGACAGGGCGCCAATCCATCGCTGGGCACACACTCATACACACAAACACACACTATATGGGGCAATTTAAAGCATTCAATTTACCTTGAATCCATGTTCTTTGAATGTGAGAGTAAACTGGAGAACCCGGGAGAAACCCATGCAGACATGGGGAGAACATGGAAACCCCACCCTGATTGGGATTCGAACCGGGAATCCCCAGCACTGAGAGGCGAACATGCTGACTTCTAAGCCCCCGTGCCGCCCTCACTAATAATAATAATGTTTATATTATGTGATATCATTTTCTGAATCCTGAGAGATGTTCCGAAGCTGATATATGAAGTGATGGGTTAACACTCTGGACAGGTCGCTGCATGGAGAACATGCAAACACACATTAAACAAAGCTATTTGTTGTTAGAAAATACTGACATCATACCACGCTCAATATTTAAAGCTATAGTATTTATGTGCATTTGTGTGTGTGTGTGTGTGTGTGTGTGTGTGTGTGTGTGTGTGTGTGTGTGTGTGTGTGCGCGCGTGTGTCTACACTCCCTTGGATGCTTTCCTTTTGCTTCACTGCCCCGATTCATTTGATTGTTGAGTTCTTGTTCAGTAACGCTGTGTATAAAAATATAGATAATAAGTTATAAACTTATGTGATGTGAGTTTCTTGCAGTGTAATATTTGACTTCATGCTACACGTCATTTATAAATCTACGATGTGGTCTGGTCTTTGCTTAGCGCTCATGCATGGTTTAAAGCAGTAATGAAACGAAGGAGGCCAAAGTGCATGTTTACTTTCCAAACTAACCCGTTCTGAACCTGCTACAGATAAAGGCGTGACTGCAAACAGGCTTTTATGTCCCTCAGAACAAATGCACTTCGTTTTCCTAAAGGAAAAGGCCTTTGTTACACCCGCTGGTCACTGGAATGGGAGCATCAGGAGTAATAATTGTCTCCTTTAGAAGGCAGGACCTTCAGCATGGGATGCATCGTTAAAACCTATTGATGGTATTCATTGTAGTGTATACCTGACTTTAACAGAGCTCTGCGTGGACATCCAAACAAATTATATTATATTGTGAACAAAAGGAGTAGTAATAACAGGCTTTGTTGGCAATATTTCTTTTGATTCGTTATCCTGTATTTAAATCAAAAACTTTATAATATCGGCCAATAGAAAGTTCTTTTTAGCACTTAACTTTTGTCAAAAAAAAAAACACTTAACTTATGAATAGACTTAAAAATGTAATACATATAGCAGCACGTTTGGCTTAATGCTTAACACTTCCACCTCGTGGGTTTTCTCCCACATTCCAAAAACATGGTCTGTGTGTGTGTCTGTGCGTGCATGTGTCTGTGTGAGGGAGTGTGTCCAGTGGCCAAAATGTTCTCTCCTGTATGGGCATGGGGAACCCCATACCCCGATCATGAATGAATTAGTAAATGTAGTTAATTAGTTGGGCAGCACGGTGGCTTAGTGGTTAGCACGTCCCTCTCTCAGCGTTGGGGATTCCCGGTTCGAATCCCGATATGTGTGGAGTTTCCATGTCCTCCCCGTGTCCGTGTGGGTTTCCTCTGGGTTCTCCGGTTTGCTCCCACAGTCCAAAAACATGGATTTCAGGTAAATTAAACGCTCTAAATTGCCCTGTATTGTGTGTTTTTGTGTGTCTGGATGTGTGAGTGTGTACCCAGCGATGGATTGGCGCCCTGTCCTGGATGTATCTGCCCAGTAGCCGAGATGTTCTCCCCTGGATGGGCATGGGGAACCCCACTGCGACCCTTATTGAGGAATAAGTGGAAGATAATGAATGAATGAACGAATACTTATAGCGTATACATAGCATGTTTCTTTAAGATCTAATTGCGTTATATACACTATTTTAAAATCAATATAATGATCACCAAATATGTTTTCTCCAGTGGTAACCAGCTTAGGAAGATTTCTTTCCTAAGTGCTTTAGAAAAGGTTGTGGGATCTCCTTTATGTGATGCAGAACAGGATTAAAGGATTAGAAAATAGAGAGAACACAATTATAAATATATATAAATATAATTTGATATCATTTGCACTGCACAAACACTATGTTGGTAGTGTGTAGGGTGTTGTGTCTACAAATATATTACACACAGGAGACCCTGCTGAAGTTTTTAAACACTGTGTCCACTGTACACTGTACCTTATTTCTGTTTCTTATAGATTTAGCAGAGACAGTAGCTCATTTCTTGTTGCACAGTTTGTGTTAGTTATCCTCTAATCCTTCAACGGATGCCTCTAATCCCTTAATGGATGCCTGTGAATGTACATCATTAGTTGAAGGATTATTTTTAAGGGAGGTACGGTGGCTTAATTAGCATGTTCATCTCTCGGCACTGGGGATCCATGTTCAAATCCCAATCTGGGTTTCCTCCCCCAGTCTAAAAACCTAGATCCAAGGTAAATTGGCTGCTCTAAATTGCCCCTATATAGTGAGTGTCCAGTGATAGATTGGCGTATTCATCCAGCATCAAAACATCTCTATTGTGATGTGGAAGCCACCACCCCAACACCACATCAATATCATCGCAGAGCTAAGAATGATTCACAAGCAACATAATACCTGTTCTGTGGTGGTCCATTTTGTATTCTTAATTAGAGGAAAAAATAAAGGGGACTAACGAAGAAAAGATGGACTACAGAATGCAAATAAGGAACTAAAATATGCATCTAATTGAGACATAAAGGTATTTAGAGTGGAAATTAGCGAGTGTGTTTAATAAATTGGTCAGTAAGTTTGTATACTGTTCCCTTTTCTTCTTGTGAACGTTCTACAAATGTGTTATTTATATGAAGAACTAATGCAATCAGTAGTTTGACTATAACCCCTATATCTTTTTTTTGTGCAGACATGATACAACTAGCAAGGCATCTTTATAAGACATTGCCACTGAATGAACTAAATTGTGTTGTAATAATTTTAGCATGATGTTGATGCAGGGCTTGTATTAATGTGTAACTGCTGTATGTATTTATGAAAACATAGTATACATTTAATTTAAGTATTTATCACATTCTTGTTGCAATGTGGGGTGGCACGGTGACTTAGTGGTTAGCATGTTCGCCTCTCTGCGCTGGGGGATCCCGATTCGAATTTCGATCTGGGTGGAGTTTTCAGGTTCTATCCGTGTCCGCATGGGTTTCCTCCGGGTTCTCCGGTTTCCTTCCCGCGGAAGATGGCGACCCTCATAATGAATAGAATGAATACAGATAATGAATGAATGAATGAATGAATGAATGAATGAATGAATGTCTGCCATGTGCTGCTACAGACAATTTTGCTGGATAAACAGCTGACTGAATTTCTATAAGGCAGAGTAAACTCCTGCTTATGCTCCTTATCTCTGTCTGAGGTTTACAATACTGTAACCTTAGTTGAAGCAAAATTAGGTAATGGTACAAATGAGTAATGCACCCATTTGCTCCATGTCCATATTTAAACTAAACTTGGATTTGTTGAAGCAAAATGCTATTTTTAGACCTGCACACAAAATATATCTAAGTTGCTTTCTGTTTTGCTGACTTGGAGTTAAAAAATCAACTGCTGGTTAAAAAAAGGCAAAAAAAGGCAATTGAATATTACACTCACTTGTGGTGATTAATTGCTCCAGCAGGTGCTGGGTGTGGGTGTTGGTTGTGGGTGTTGAGTGTGTTGTAACGAGTGTCTTTGAGTTAGGAATGTCAAGATATGACATCAATCCGTCTGTCTGTGTTTCCTTCTTTTTTAGTGATTTTCCACCCCTGTGTAGCGACACACAATAGATTATCAGGTGTGTTGTGGGAAAATGTCCAGTTTCACTAAACTGGTCAAAAAAATATTTAGTCACTACTAGGGCTGGGACGATATGGCCCAAAATCACTATTGCGATATATGAAGCAGTTCACTTCGATAACGAAAAATAGTCGTTAATTTTAATACACACAAACCCCCCAAAAAAGAATGTATAAGGCCAACAAAAATACTTCACAGCCATATTGATGGTACAATTCCCTTTTTATTGCCACGTAGTCACATTACTACCCTATAGCGACCATGGAGCGCAGCCTCTTAAAGGAACATGAACGTAGCCGTAGCCAGCACTAAGAAGCGAACGCGCTAACCACTAAGCCACCATGCCGCCCTAGAAACCTTTATAATGGACAATAATTTATTGCATCATGCCGTAAGTCTTGGGCACCCCTAAATAAAGAATAATTATTAAAAGGAAAGTACCTGGAGAACACTCATACCCATCCTATTAGAGCATCCTGAGTGTGTTTTATCACCACACCTCTTTTTATAGGTATGTATAAAAACACTTTTGCCTCCATCTAGATCTAATGCAAAAACCTTTCTACTGAAGCTTTCTAGCTTGGCTTCCACGATGACTCCAGAGACACAAAATCAAAGTGCCAGCAGAACTCACTGGACTCAGTGAAGCTGCACAAACAGTCTCTGGAGTCCAAGCTTGCCTTAGGCTGCAGAAGCCCAACAGAAAGTCAGATTTAAAAAAAAAAAAAAAAGCCATTTACAGAGACATACTAGCGTTTTTTGTTTTTTTTTTTTGTACTATTTTAATGCAATGTCATCAATTATAGTGATATATGAGACAACCATTGTCAGTCCTTATTAGGTTACTTCTTCCAGTGCTCTATGAAAGTGCTCTAAGATTGATATCTATTTCTTTCTAACTATCCTTTTTTAAGCGTTTAGTATTTTTAAGGGTTTTAATAACCACTGAGTGAGTGTGTGCCCAGCGATGGATTGGCACCCTGTCCTGGGTGTATTTGCCCAGCGCCCGAGACGTTCTCCCCTGGATAGGGAGGATTAAGCAGAAGATAATGAATGATTGAATAACCATTTTAGGTTTCCTCAGTGCAAACCTATAAACTCAGAAGCCAGTCCTCTCTTATCGTATTAATACCAGTTCCAGGATGTGAAAAACAATCATTCTGTAAAATGCTTATCTGATCTACTGTTCTATAAACACAAAAAAAACATTTAACGAGGTCACGGTGGATATAATGGATGTAAAGTGCACCATGTTTATAACACAGCTGCTAGTTCTATCTTGACTTTGCTTCTTTTGGTTTACAGTAAATCGTCTGTTGAAGGGGATAACATTGACTTTATTGTTTCACTCTTGCCATAAGTTTTTACTCACATTCAGTCCAGACTTTAAATACTGCTCCAGTCCAACAATCACACATACTGTATATAAACACAGTATGCTGCGACACAAACTATCAAAACTAAAGCTGTATCTGTTATCTGCATGGCATGAGACAGAAGCACGAGGGACAAATAATATAGTTAGAAATAGTTTCTAAAGTTTATTATAATAAACATGGGTAGCTTAGTGGTTAGTACGTCTCTCATTTCATGTCCTCCCCGTGTCCGCCTGGGTTTTTCTCTGGGTTTTCCGGTTTCCTACCACAGTACAAAAACATGGATTCCAGGTAAATTGAATGCTCTAAATTGCCCTGTGTAGTATGTGTGTGGATGTGTGAGTGAGTGAGTGAGTGAGTGTGTGCCCAGCGATGGATTGGCGCCCTGTCCTGGGTGTATCTGCCCAGCGCCCATGATGTTCACCCCTGGATGGGCATGGGAAACCGCACCGTGCCCCTCGTAGAAGAATAAGCAGAAGATAATGGGGGATAAATGGATTATAATAAAGCATGTGCACATCCTCGTTTCACGCAAAACATTAAACAATACCATAGATGCAGACATGACCCTGACAAACTAAGCCATATGTCAGTTCGCATGCCACTACTGCGCATCTGCACCCAAAACTAAATAAATAAAAGAAAAAAAAAGAAAAAATGTCTGATCTGGTCCCGTGGCTGCTGCACTGACCGAGAGCATTGCCATAAGGGCAAGCTGTACCATTCAAGGAGGGAATGTCGCCAAACGGCCATCAGAACGCAGTAAGTTTTGCCAAATAAGTTAAAAGGAAGCGCAGTAAGCTGCCAACACACTGCTATTTGTTGGTGGAAGCCGAGGGCCCCTATAGGAAACACCCAGACTGTTCATCTGTCCCTTTTTTAATAAATTATCGATAATTTCTAACGTACAAATAAGTTGTAATTGAAGAATGTGCTAATTGTTTTTTTAGGTTAAAAAGCATCAGCAAGCAGTTGTGGGTTTCTTAGAGTCAAACCGAATCAGTTTTGAGGAGGTGGACATCACCATGGCAGAGGACCAGAGACTGTGGATGTACGAAAACATTCCCGAAGAGAAAAGACCCCAGAAGGGTAACCCTGTTCCTCCCCAGATCTTTAATGGAACTACCTACTGTGGGGTGAGTGTGCATCAGACGTCAAGTCAGAGCTGTTGTTCAAGCAGTTTAATTATAATAAGATTGAATCTTTATGGAAATGGCACTTTTCAGATAAGATCCAGATACACAAACTTTATGATTTGACCAGAATCCGGATCTTAACTGCTTAATTTTAAGGCAGTTGATGTTTTGTGAGATTGAATGTCTATGTTCCTCTTTGCAACTACAGTCCACGTGCAAACGGCTTTGTTGAGTTCCAGTTTTAAGGTTTTTGAAGCCAGCAATAATCAATACCTCAAGTATCTAGTATGCATTGATGGCCTGATTGTTTTGTCTATACATTTAGCGCCGGTGGATTTTAAAAGCTAAAACATACTGCTCAAAAAAACACAATGTAACTCACACTTGTGTGAAATCAAGCTGTCCAGTTAGTGTTCAGCACTGATTGTGTATCAATTTCACTTGCTGTTGTGCAAATGGAACAGACAACAGGTAGAAATGAGAGGCACTTAGCAA
>JAOUQT010327056.1:0-13706 GCA_025769995.1 Xyliphius kryptos
ACACATACAAGTCTTGCACAGTGGTCAGAGGGATTTTAAGCCATTCTTCTTGCAGGATAGTGGCAAGGTCACTACGTTTCCTGACTTGCTTCTCCAAAACACCCCAAGTGGCTCTTGATACATCACACAGACTTGTTGTCTTGGTCTTTCACTTTCACATAAGAGAGCCATGGGACATAAAGCAGCCGGCCACTCCACCTTCAACAAACCTGGGTGATCTTGTGAGAGTGTCCGGGCAACAGCATCCAAACATCCTAGTTTACCAAAACACTCTATGTTTACCATGAACCTTCTAGCTCTGAGCCCTGAACTGTGGGGGACTATGAAGGATATGCTTGACTAAATAAATAAGTTTTCAGCATAGACTTGAAGACTAAGATAGTGTCCCAAACACTAACTGGAAGACTATTCCATAGATTTGGGGCAATCTGCCCCCTGCTCTAGCTCTCATAATACAAGGTATCAGCAAATAGCCTGTACCTTTTGATCGAAGTGGGTGTGGTGGATCACAAGAAACTAGAAGTTCACTAAGGTACTGTGGCACGAGATTTGTAAACAAGCAAAAGTAACATGAAATTTGACTGGTAGCCAGAGCAGTGTGTATAAGACAGGGGTAATGTGGTCATATGTCCATGTTCTAGGCCGACTGTAGTTTGTTTATGTACCTACTGGAACAACCAGACAACAGGGCATTACATTAATGCAACCTAGAGGTAACAAATGCATGAACAAGTTTTTTTCTGCATCACAAATTCTTATTATTATAATAGCTTAGATTGGAAGCAATTGTAACTCATTACTGGGCAGTGAAATGCTTTTCCTCCTAGCTTGTTTTGCATTTCCTAGCTTGTGAAAGTGAAAGTGATACATTTTTGCCACTTCTAACATAGCGGACTTGGTCCTCTGCATTTAATCCATCCGTGCAGTGAAACACACAAATACACACACACTGGTGAAGTGAGCACACGTGCCCGGAGCAGTGAGCAGCCATCACAGCACCCGGGGAGCAACTGGGGGTTAGGTGCCTTGCCCAAGGGCACTTCAGCCATGACTTATCGCTACTTGGAATTAAACCAGGGTCCTTTCGGTCGCAAGGCTTGTTCCTTGACCACAAGCCTACGACTGACCCAGGAAGTTAGGAAGTTGAGGTCAGAGTGTAGGTACAGCCGCTGTACAGTGTACAGCGTGCCTGGAACAGAGAGGGTTAAGGCCAAGTGGCAGCTTTGTAGTGGCTGGGCTTGAAAACCAAATATTCTGATCAAAAATTTATCTTCTTTTTCCTACTATTATTATTTGGTTTCAACATGTAGTGCAGAAACCCTTCAGTATGTTATTGCAAAGACCATAAAACCCTGAAACATCAAATTTGGCAGAAAGGTAGAGCATGTGTGAATAGACATAGCCATAAAAAATAAAAACATCATTTTCTGTATGTTTTTTATCGATCTGCTATGGGGAAGGTATGACACTTTAGAAGACATGGTATTACAATCAGCCCATCCCCTTAGAAGTTTGATGTTTTGCCACAGAGGAACAGTATGCAGGTATATCTCGGCTTAGAGAGTTAATTCAAGTCAAAAAATGGAAACATAAAAAGAAAGTTTATGTCATTTTAACCAATTATATGTTTGCCCACCACAAATTCGTTAAGATCCTTTTTGCATGTGTTGCATGTGTTCGCATGACTATTACCAGATTTTCTGTCCCTCTGCTCTAACCAGGGATACCTGCTCTTAAATTCCCTAACCTGACTTTCACTCCACAAGTCATCATCTGACACAAACAAGCAGTTTATGTCCACACACAGAAGCCTGTCAGTTATTCTCATTCCCATGACAATCGGTTGCATGCAGGTTGGGCGGAAACTGGGGATGTTCTGAGGCGTTGTTTAGTTTGTTTTGCCAACAATGGTGACAGACGTTTGTTGGCTATGAATCAAAGTAATATTTGAATAAAGCTAAGAGAAAGCAGTTGATGGCAGTGGTTAAATGTATAATACACCAATTTTCACCTGCTTTGCTAATTTCACTTTCTGGTTGGCTTATGTTAGCATCAGACTCTTTTTCTGGAGAATCCAGAGAAGCCTAGTGGACTCGTATTTACTGTATACTGTACCATTTAAAATGCATTCATAAAGTACAGAACTGGGAATGGTTATTTTCGGCTTAGAGCAAGTAAACTCGATATAAGCTTTTTTTTCAACTTGTTGTGTCTCCTGGAACCAATTAACATAGGGTGAGGTATAACTATGTGATTACCACAGAGATTACCCTCCCGCCGATGAACACCTTCCCACTGACGAGCACCAACCCGTCAGTAGAAAGCTTGGCTTCCCCAAGAAACAGCCGCTCATCTCTGCCTGGCGCTACAGGGAGAGGCGCTGAGGGTGTCAGTAGAAATACCACCAGAACGACCTGTTGGTGACTCTACAAGCTCTACAAGCACGCTTCAGGAGATGGACGACAGAGCCGGCAACAAAGCAACTACTTACCACAGGACGACAATGGAGCATGAGCGAGTTAGTGTGCTGGCCGCAGAGATCGCACTTCTAGTCCGGCAGTCATATCCAGGTTTCCGCGGACAGTACAACGAGAGCTCACACTGGATTAGTGTGACGCCCGTCCGCAACTGGGGAGAAACAGCTCTTAAGACCCCGTAGTGTGCGTGACTGGCCAACACCTTGGAATATTACAACTGGCGTTTAAACAAAGCAGAGTGGAATTACTGTGTGATGCAAAGGTAATCATTGGCTGTTGTTGCGGGACTGAGAAACTTTTGGTCATACCTGTATGGATTACGGTTTATGTTGAGGACAGATCACGCTTCTCTTTCCTGGCTAATGCGTTTCTGGGAGCCAGAGGGACAGTTAGCATGGTGGATTTCCATCTTGCAGAAGTATGCCTTTAAGAATCAATATTTTGTTGTACTCTGGATAGCGCCTTGGTATAATGATTTCACACGGACACTAAAACAGAACACTGGGAAACTAGAGTGTAAATCACATCAGACAAACCTGGTTGTGTACCAAACAGCATGGAGTAATAAAGTTGAAAACATAAGACACAAAATCTATTCTGTAAAATTTAATCCAAGTAATCCACGTCAACTAGATGTCAATATATTTACCTTAGACCAGAGATTATCATATTTTAATCCTCTCCAAGAAACAGATTTAGTTTCATCATCAAAATCTATATTAGATCCTATAACCTCATCTTTATGCTGATGATACACACTTTTATTTGTCAGCCAATACTGAGGAGATACACTAATTTACTCGTGTTGAGAAATGTGTGAAGGACATTAGACAGTGGATGTTAAACAATTTTCTTTTATTTAATTCTGATAAAACGGAAGTACTGGTATTAGGACCACAGGCAGCTCAAAGTAAAGTTTCTTATATTTTATTATCTCTGGATAGTCTTTCAATTACACCATGTACAGCTGTATTATGAGAGCTACGGCAGGGGGCAGATCATTCATTTATAGAGTCCCACATCTATGGAATAGTCTTCCAGTTAGTGTTCGGGACTCAGACACAATTTCAGTCTTCAAGTCTAGGCTGAAAACTTATTTATTTAGTCAAGCATATCCTTCATATGTTCCTCTGTGATCATTCTTTTTTTAATCCGACAGGGGTTGTGCCTAATCTATCATCTGTGCTGCAAGAAACATCCACTTCTGCACATAAATAAACACACTGCAACATTTCTGTTACAGTATGTAAATCAGCACTTTCCTTCTTTGTTGACTGAAACATGCAATACGTATCTCATCCTTTAGATCAGTATTCAAATTAAATAAATGAGTATTATATTTGCATTCCCATAAAAGTCATGCAGTCTCGCTTCTGACATGGCTTTCTGGATGTTGTTATTAGTATTCTTAATATTATTGATGATATTTCATTTTATATGACAGAGTGTACTGTACAGTATGTAAATAAATATTACCATGATAACTTTTAAGAAAATGCATTTCCAAATTTTCCTTTAAAACTTCCATTGTTCTGGCTCCAAGAAAATAATATTTATATTCTTAACTTTTACATTAAAGGCTTATACAAAGCCACAAAGAAATATCCAATACCACATGGAAGAAAACTAAGGGGAATCAATACTAATCTGCTGCTTACTAATTAAATTGTGTGAGAAATGATTGCTTATGGCCATGCTTTAGCATTGGGTTAGCTTTGTGTGCTTAACACAAGCAAGACGCTTCCAAGACTAATGAGCTCCCAGTTTCTGACCTAAATGACCAAGTTTTTTCCCCCAGACTCATGTATGTAAATATGATGGATTTTTCTGCTGTTAACAACTTTGATTGCATTTCTTTCACTTGCCATTCATTAAGAGTTCTAGTGAACAATTAATTAATCATATCTATAATTCTCACCTGGTTCCAGTAGGAATAACTGGATTTAAACAGAATATAATATTTTTATTATAATGACATATTACTATAATTGACTATAAGTGAGAATTGACTCCACTTGATGGCAAACATCCTTCATGTGCAATCTGACCTATGCCTGCTGCACAAGTTCACCTTTCTAATTTAATGATTGCATCTCAGATAAACCACACCCACCTGGCTACTTTGCAACTCTCAGAAGGATATTTGTTGATGGTTCCTCCACTCTTGATACACCTGTCGTGAATGAAATACATATAAATGCACCTGTTGTTAAAACATTGCACAAAACATCTAGGATCCAGTTGGAGCCCATTTTCATTGATGATATGGCACCTGCTGTTCTGCATTTTTTGGTGAATAGGGAGCCAAAACTTTCCACATAATCCTACACAGATAGAGCTTGTGTGCTTGTCACAGGTGGTTCTGTTTTGCAATTTATACAGTATATTCACAAGTGTCTCTTTGTTGCCTCCCACAGAGCTTCGGCCATACCCTACTATCAGAGACCTACCATTTACACCTCTTCTTTATTATCTTCAAGTTATACAGTATATGAGTCTCTACCAAATTGTTTACTGTGCTTCTCTAGACTCAAATATATTTTAAACAAACTAAATTCCTGCATGCAACGAGTACAGCAAGCACATGCAATCAAATGAGTGAATGATCATCTAGCCAGCCTAAACAGAACAGACTCGCTTCAGTAACTGCGCACATGTGACTTATTAGCTTTGATTAAAAGTACAAAATAAAGCCAAAACATGTATTTTTATTTGTGTGAAAGCAACTAGTGAAGAAAGGGTTTATAAG
The DNA here is from genome assembly GCA_025769995.1 of Xyliphius kryptos. Classification (NCBI taxonomy): domain Eukaryota; kingdom Metazoa; phylum Chordata; class Actinopteri; order Siluriformes; family Aspredinidae; genus Xyliphius; species Xyliphius kryptos. The sequence goes on from JAOUQT010327056.1 coordinate 5,227, forward strand.
AGAGTAGTGAGACCAGCATTGTTGGTTTGGTTTGGAGGTTTGGAGACAGTGACACTGACTAAGAGACATAAAGCACAGCTGGAGGTTGCAGAGCTTAAGATGTTGAGGTTCTCATTGGGAGTGACCAGGATGGACAGAATTAGCAATAAGATCATCATAGGGACAGCACAGGTTAGAGAATTGGCTGTTCTACAGAAGTGACGTATGGATTTCGGTGTGGAAAAAAGGAGCGGATAAGCTTGCTGTCAAATCTGAGGTTGAAAGCTGTCTCTGCAAAAATGACACAGTTTGTGACAAAAGGGGAAGACCAAAGTGTGGAGGCCAGTAATGACCTGAAAAGACAATGAGACCAAAGTCAAAGCATGAAATGTGACAAAAACTGCTTCTTTTCCCTCCACATTCAGTAGCCTAAAAATTTGTTCCAAAATTTTGTTATTTTAAATAATTAAGTAATGTTTTCTCTTCAGTATTTTTCAGCAATATTATGAAAGATAAAATTGGTTTTATGTATTGTGAGATAAACTAAAGACTGAACTGAGAATAAAGGAATAAAATTGATATTACATTTTTGCATTGTTGCTTGCAGGTCACAAACCTGCACTAAAATGACAGCTGATACTAACTATATTACTTTTTTAGTTAAAATGTTTTTTTTACTTGTAGTTGTTTAATAAATTATTTCATAAAATGTGATTTTTCATATAAAAACATACATAACATACTGTGCATAATTACTATTATTTCACATTATTGTCCCAAAATCTTTTTTATTGAAAATGCAATATAAATTATTTTCTTTGAGGAAATTCAAAATAATCTAGTTATCAGTGTGTTTACAATTTAAGTTTATTTTATGAAAACTTTTTTATACAATTCTATTAGTCAAGATTTTAATAATGGCTCTTCAGAAATGTAGACATTTTTGCAAATATATTAAAAAATAAAAACTGAAATGAAATCACATGGTAATAAGTATTCAGACCCTTTGCTGTGACACTCGTATTTGTTTTACTTTTTTGATTTTAACAAGTGGCTGCAATGAAACAAAGAGTGAAAAATTTATATCTGTATATCTACACACAGGTGCATATCAATAAATTCGAATATCTTCAAAGTTTATTTCAGTAATTCAATAAAATATGTAAAACACATACATTATATACAGGCGATCTATTTCAAGAGTTTATTTCTGTTAATGATTGTATTACAGCCAATGAAAACCCAAAATTTATTATCTATACAAAACACCTCCAAGGATTTCCTAAGCATTTAATTGGTCCCTTAGTCTGGTTCAGTAGGCTACACAATCATGGGGAAGACATTGGTAGACACACTGCACAAGGAGGGTATGCCACATAAGGTCATTGTTAAAGACACTGGCTGTTCACAGAGTGCTGTATCCAAGCATATTAATGAGAAGTTAAGTGGAGGGGAAAAAAGTGTGGTAAAAAAAGGTGCACAAGCAACTGTGATAACCGCAGACTTGAAAGGATCGTCAAAAAAGGCCATTAAAGAATTTGGGGGAGATTCACAAGGACTGGACTGCTGCTGGAGTAACACAGATGTATCAAGGACATAAAATACAACTGTCACACTCCTTGTGTCAAGCCACTCATGACCAAGAGACAAGGTCAGAAGTGTCTTACCTGGGCCAGGGAGAAAAAAAGAACTGGAATGTTGCTCATTGGTCCAGTGTGTTTTTTTTTTCGGATATTGAATATTTTTCTCTTGGAAATCAAGCTCCTAGAGTCTGAAGGAAAAGTGGAGAGGCACACAATCCAAGCTGCTTGAGGTCAAGTGTGAAGTTTCCATAATCAGTGATGGTTTGGGGAACCATGTCACTGGCTGGTGTAGGTCCACTCTGTTATATCAAGACCAAAGTCAGCGCAGCCGTCTACCAGGGAATTTTAAAATACTTCATGCTTTCCTCTGCTGACAAGTTTTTTGGAGAAGGAAATTACATTCTTGAGCAGGACTTGGCACCTGACCACACTGCCAAAAGTAACCACAGTATCACTGTACTTGATAGCAATCTCACTTGACCTAAACCCCATAGAGAATCTATGAGCTAATGTCAAGAGGAAGATAAGAGGAACTAGTCCCAAAAATGCAGACAAGCTGAAGGCCACTATCAACATCCATAACATCTCAGCAGTGCCACAGGCTGATCGCATCCATGCCATGCTGCATTGATGCAAAAGGAGCCCAAACAAAGTATTGAGTGCATTTACTGTACATACTTTTCAGTAGGCCAACATTTCTGCATTAAAAATCTTTTTTTCAGTTAGTCTTAGAATATTATAACACTAGAAATAGATCACTGTGTTTGTAATGAATCTATATAATGTTTGTATTGAATTACTGAAATAAATTGACATTCATATACACAGGATATAAAAAAAATGTACACACCAGTTTTAAAATGCAAGGTTTAGTGGTATATAAAATGAGAATAAGACAAAGCATTCCAGAACTTATTTCCACCTATAATGAGACCTATAATCTGTACATCTCAATAAAAAAAAACTAACTAAACTAACTAAAATCCTCAGGGGGAAGAAATAAAAAAAAAAACTAAAATAATGTGGTTGCATAAGTGTGCACACCCTCTTATACCTGGGGTATGGCTGTGTTCAGAATGAACCAATCACATTCAAACTCCTTTTTAATAGAAATTAGTAAACACCTGCCATCATTTAAAGTGCTGATTAACCCCAAATAAGGTCAGGTGTTCTAGTTTAGGCTTTTCCTGACATTTTCTTAGTCGCGTCTTACCGAAAGAAGCCATGTTCTTAAAAGCATCAGAGGGATGCATCAGTCTGGAGAAAAGTAAAAAAAAAAATTTCAAGTCATTAGATATACAATATACAGATATACAGATATATAGTAAAGAAAGTCATCATCATGTGGAGAAAATATAGTAAAACAGTGACACTGCAAAGAACAGTATGTCAAAATTGATGAAAAGACAATAAAAAAATGGTCAGGGAAGCAAGCAAGAGGCCTACAGCAACAGTAAAGGAGTTGCAGGAATTTCTGGCACATATTGTACTACATGTGACAACAATATCCCCTATTACTCATGTCTGGGGTACCATAACCCCAAAAAACACCATACCCACAGTAAAGCATGGTAATGGCAGGTAATGCTGGGGGCTGTTTTTCTTCAGCTGGTATAGGTGCCTTAGGCAAGATGGAGGGAATTATGATCAGTTTCAAATAACAATCGATGACAGAACCTTCTGGTTAATGCTAGAATCTGAAGAGAAACTTCACATTTCAGAACAACGACGACCCAAAGCACAGTACATCCAAATCAACCAAAGAATGATTTCACCAGAAGAGGATTAAAATGTTTGAATGGCCCAGCCAAGAAACGCGGGAAGATTGTAAGGTTGTATAGAGCTATGGCAGTATCGACACACAAGTTATCTTAGACATTGCTTTAACCGTCCATTCTGTTTTTTATATGATAAATAAGAGAACAGAATGGCAGCGGTAGACAAATAAATTAGCTGAAAAAAGAAAAAAGTTTAACCTGCAAACTAACAAGCTAATGTTGCTAATGAATACTGTGAAGAAAGAGTTTGATACAAGTGATAAAAAGGAGGGTCTCATTCCACCAAGTGCACTAAACCTAGATGTTGAAAACATAGCGAAGTCCTGGAAAGCTTGGAAGGAGGAGTTTACGCTGTAAAACATGGGTAAAATTGTTCTACTACCTAATAGGAGAAAAGGGTAGAGAGCTGTGTAATACTCTAAAAGGAGAAGATACAGGGGAAAGAACAACTGTAAATAGAATTATAGAAATATTTGATGGACACTGTAATCCTAAAGTTAACGAGACTGTGGAAAGATACTGATTCTTTGTGAGAAATCAAGGACAAAATAAAACTATTGACAAATATGTCACAGATTTAAAGTCGTTAGACAGTACATGCAATTTTGGACAAATCAAAGAGTCACCAATAAGAGATAGAATTGTGTTTGGGACAAATGATGCTGCTCTGAGAGAAAGACTACTGAGAGAAGATAAACTTACATTGGATACATGTTTACAGAGATGTCAAGAGAGAACAGAAAAACCCTGCGCTTAAGAAATATACAGTAAAAGACAAAAACAGTGAGATTACCTGCAAGTTTTGTGGTAAAAGACATTAAGGAAACAAGAAAAAATGTCCAGCATTTAGAAAAAAGTGCATGAAATGTGGAAAAGAGAAACTTTGCTGCTATGTGTAAAACTGGAACTGAAATGAGTAAACGGACGAAACCAGTGCATGCAGTAATAACAGTGATATATATTGACTGTAACAGAGAACACAAGAACAGTACATCAGGTAAACAACGGTTTAAAGACAAAACAGCTTTATGCAGGAATGCTGATTGGTAAGTAGCTGGTGAAATTTCAAATAGACTGTGGAGTATCATGCAACATCATACTTGTACGTCTTCTGAACCCTAACACAAAGTTGGAACAGACAGACAAAGTACTTGTAATGTACAATAAGACAAAACTACATCCCATAGGTAAATGCAAAGTCAAGGTAGGAAATCCTCTAAACCAAAAACTATACAGACTAGTGGTAAATCAAACATGTGGAATCCCTATTTTAGGCAGAAGTGCAAGTGAAGGAATGAAACTGATCAGAGTACAGTATGAAAACATACTTGTTATAGACAGTATTGTAAAAAATGAGGAGTCAGAGGGATAGTGGACACTGGAAGAAATTATGAAAGAATATAAAGATGTATTCAGAGAAGATGGCTGTCTTCAAGGTGAATATGTCATTGAGATTGACAAGACAGTTGAGCCAGTTAAGCTTCCTAAAAGCAGAGTACCAGTTGCAATGATGAAACCACTAAAAGAAGAACTTGCAGATCTGGAGCGACGACAGATAATAGCACCTGTTGAATGCAGTACAGATCAGCAGTATGGTAGCAGTACAAAAACCATTGGGTAAATTAAGAATATCCATTGATCCAAGGCCTTTAAATAGAGCACTGAAGCGCAGTCATTTTCCACTTCCTACTATTGATGATATACTACCAGACCTGTCAAACACAAAAGTATTTACATTCTGTGATGTAAAGCAAGGGTTTTGGCATGTGAAACTGGAAGAGGTAGCGTGTTATCTTACCACATTCTCCACACCATTTGGCAGATATAGATGGCTGAGAAAGCCAATGGGTATCAGCCCATCACCAGAAAAAAGGAAGTTATTGCAGGCACTATAGGGCCTGCCAGGCATTTATATCATTGCAGACAACTAAGACACTTCTTGAATAGGTGTCGAGAAAGGAATATCAATCTCAAGGCAGACAAGTTAAAACTGAATAAAGTTACATATATTGGACATTTGCTGATGTCGGAAGGATTAAAAATAGATCCAGAAAAGGTACGAGCAATCACAGAAATGCCGAGACCAACAGATGTGAAAGTAGTACAACATCTAGTAGGTATGGTGAATTACCTAAATAAATTTTATGCTCATTTATCTGATGATTGTGAGATACTTAGACAAATTACTCACAAAGATAGCATGTGGTTCTGGACTGTGATACAGGAAGAAGCATTCGTGAGGCTAAAAACTAATATTGCCAAGGCACCTACATCCAGCACAGTAATAAGAAAATTGAAAGCTCACTTTGCTAGACATGGGATACCAGATGTTGTTTGTTCAGACAATGGACCACAATAGAAGTCTCAGGACTTTCAGCAATTCAGCCAGAGGTGGGAGTTTAAACATAGAACATCATCACCTGGTTACCCCAAAACAACAGAAAGGCAGAATCTGCTGTTAAGATGGCAAAGAGGTTAATGAAGAAAGCAAAAGCCTCAGGTCGTGACCCCTACCTAGCTTTACTTGATCACCGTAACACGCCAAGCCAAGGTTTTAACACAAGCCCAGCACAAATACTTTTCAGCAGGAGAACAAGAACTCTTTTACCAGTTACTGACAATCTTCTGAAGCCAGAAATAAGACAGAACATGCAAGGACTAAGATACAACCAGCAATGACAGATTAAATACTGCAACAGAACAGCAAAGGATTTGCAGACTTTAAATCAGGGAGACAGAGTAAGAGTCCAACCATTTGACCCTCAGATGACCTGGAAGCCAGCTACAGTTATCAGACCAGCTGATCACCAATCGTACGAAATCAAATCGGACAATGGAGTAGTCTTGCGAAGAAACACCAGTGACTGTTCCAAGAGACGATGAAAGTCAACAAAAAGTTGTTACTAGGTTTGGACGTACAATAGTTAGACCTTGTTATTTGAAAGACTACACAACTTAACTGTAAATAAAAAGAAAAGAGAATTTTTTGCAAATTACATACAAAAGAAATACAGTTAAGAATAATTTATTTATAATATATATTTAGGATGTTTTTGATATGCCAATTTCTTTTTTGGAAGAAAGTACCCAAGTTGTTACATGAAGCTCTCTAGTATGAGATATAGTATTGAACTGTGTTTAAGTTATGTAACAATAGGATTGTTAATAATCATTTGTTTCGAGTGTCACACAAGAAACGCGGGAAGATTTTAAGGTTGTATAGAGTATAGAGCTATGGCAGTATCGACACACAAGTTATCTTTGTTATATGTATATGTTTAATTAATGTTTAGTAAGCTAAGACATTGCCATTCTGTTTTTTATATGGTAAATAAGAGAACATAATGAAACACACTTATGCAACCACATTATTTTAGTTTTTCTTTTTTTTTTTTTTACTTCTTCCCCCTAAATATTTCAGTTTGTTTAATTAAGATTCATAGGTTATATGTCCCATTAAAAGTGTAAAACTTTTTTTATATCACTAAACCCGGCATTTTAACTGGGTGTGTATGCATTTTAATCTATGCTTTTCTGCAAAAAACTAAGCATTTTCAAATAATTTGTTTTGTTAGTAAAATGGAAAGTTTCTGTATTTTTACATATTCAGTGTTGTTTTATTCACAGGCTATAACCGGTAAGTTAAACACTGAGAAAAATATCTGTCGCTGATAAATAATTACAACTAATGCCAAATAAACAATTAGCATGAATAATTCTCTTAACTATAAATCCCTGAAAATAATAACTTGTTAACGCTAATTAAAACATAATGTCATGGTGCGCGCTCCTCGCTGTTCTGTGTAAACTCCTAGAAGGACAGCTCCAGAAGGAAGAATGGGAGGGGCAAATGTAAGGGATTTAAAAAATAATTCATTATTATCATTATATTATGTAATACAATTATATTATTCTGTTCATTATACTAATTAAAAAAATATATTTAAAAAATATAAAAATATCAACTGCTGGTTCGGGTTCTTTATTACATTTGATGGTATCTGTATAAAAAAATATACAGTATAAACATGCACACTGCTCTCTCTCTCTCATTTCACGCAGGTTATCAGCCTCCTGTTAGCAGAAATGCACATGGTGGGAAATGTGTAGCCATAACACGTGTCTCACTTAGAACTCAATGTATAAATCATTTTATAAGATTTACATATATTTTCATGTTAACAATTTTGCTTAACATGCTTAGCACTGATGTTACAAACCAATGAACCAGAATATAACATTCCCTTAAGTTGCACCTGATGATTGACAAGAACGCGAGTATAGAATAGCTTGCTAAAAGTTTACACCTTCTGGGTTGCCTCGAAGATTACTGTTACCCCCTTGGGAGCACTGGAAAAACATTACTCATATAATTAAGCCAATCATCATATTTAAGAGAGACTCCTTCTGAGCACTCACACCACCCCTCCAGATGTAAGTTTAACTGTTGACTCTAACAGCCTCCATTATAGTGGGGCTGAAAACAGTGTCGGATAGTCTGCTCAGGACAATCCTTTTTCCAATGTCCTGAAGAAAAGCAATTCAAACATCTGCCTTCCCGTCTGCAACGAGACAATGTAGAATGTTCACAGGCGCCACAAATTTTACATAATCTCCGAAAAGACTGATCAGAGTATTGACTGAGTGTTCCTACTCTGCTGTTGGGATCTACCAGCCCTTGTGTCTGCTGCGTGACAAGTCTATCCATCAGAGATACCAAACTCCTCATGCAGTCACTCTCTGCACTTACACAAGGGGGAGGCACAGGAGCCGGTACAGGTTTGCTTGAGACATTAATCTCATGGCCTTTATGCACACAGTATAAGATGCCAATAAAGCAGTCAACATGGGGTTTTGAATACCAGGTACATTGTTCCTAAATATTGTAACAACCTTAGTACTTCAGCATGCTAGCATGACTTATGTATATATATATACAGGGATTAGACAATGAAACTGAAACACCTGTCATTTTAGTGTGGGAGGTTTCATGGGTAAATTGGACAAACCTGGTAGCCAATCTTCATTAATTGCACCAGAAAGAGCAGAGTGTGAAGGTTCAATAACAGGGTAAGAGCACAGTTTTGCTCAAAATATTGCAATGCACACAACATTATGGGTGACATACCAGAGTTCAAAA
>JAOUQT010327067.1:0-13705 GCA_025769995.1 Xyliphius kryptos
TGACATCTCAACTTGTGACGTTATTTTTTTTTTTTTTTTTTTTTTTTTTTTTTAATAGCTTATATTAAAAAGTATAATTAATAAAGGTTTTATTTTTTATTCAAATGAGTAAAGATTTATTCATTCCTTTATTTTGTGGCATGAGGCATTTAAAGTGCAATTATTTATACAATGGACCTTTCAATTGTGAGGTCAGTTGTGGTTCGCTGTTTCCATACAACTTCTCTCTGGGGTCAAAGCCCATTCCTTTGTAAAGTTTTGCATCCGGAACAATATGTTGCCAGGTCTGAACATTTTACGCAAATCATTTTTCCTTTGCAAAGGAAAAATGCGATGTTTTTACTTTTCCTCTTTGTTCGTTTTTAAACATAGTTAACTTTTTTTTTTCTCTTTTAATCTTTACTGTAGCTTAAAGTGAAGGTTTCTACAAAAGTAGCTATAAACAACATGGACCTGTCTGTTGTCGACAAGGACCAGAGCATCGGTGCCAAAACTACCCGGTGAGATTGTCATCCATCCTAATGTGTATTGTAGCCACCTGAACCATATTTAATGTATGGTCTGATATAAATTCTTTAACTGTTTTCTCCAGAGTGGATTATCCGACTAAAGCCAAGGCTGCTTTATTGGCTGACAGTCACCAAAACTTTGCTATGACTTTTCAGTTGGTGGATGAAGTCACTGGAGTGGAGCTGACACCTCACCAGGTGTGGACCATAATAATGTCACTCGTATCATGTTCTCTTTGGTGAAGCAATAAGAGTGGCACAAGCATAAATCATGATTAGCTTTAAGTCATAATGTTAAGTTCACATATATAAATTTTAAAGTATTCAGGAAATGTTTTTTTAAACATAAATCTTTAAAGTAAAGCAGTTTTCTCTGTAAATATTTAGTTTCTTGTTGTTGGAAAAGTCACTGAAACTGCAGATTTAGGCTTTCTTAAATTTTTTTTTAAAAAGGCTTTTGAAGGAACTGTTGGTTTGTGGTTCTCCTCAGTTTTTTTTTCCAAAGTAGTAATAACACACCTGTAAGGTAAAATTATTTGGTGTGGTAGTAAGATATTAAACTTTTTTTTAAAAAATGGTGGTTTTAACGGTTTGTACATGCAAAAATAATACCAAAACCGTAAAACTTTGCAATGCATGGGTCTTTACAATCAAAATACTTTAGATTGTAAATACAGACTATGTTTATAAGCTCAATAAGTGTCACTGAAATCATTAACTAAAATGAAAAGAAATGTAACGAGGGGGGAAAAAAGTAAAAAGAACAAAACGCAAACCTAGATTCAACAGTCTCAGCTAATTTGAGCTTAATTTTAAATGTTGGGTTTTCTTTTTGCCATTGTTGATCAGATTTCTTTCCCCCTTTAGACTTTTGTCAGGCTGCATAACCAAAAGACTGGTCAGGAGGTGGTATTTGTGGCTGAGCCTGACAGCAAGAACCTGTACAAATTTGAACTAGACACAGCTGAGCGGAAGGCTGAGTTTGATTCCATCTCTGGCACATATGCGCTGTACCTGATGGTGGGCGATGCAACGCTGGAGAATCCAGTCTTATGGAATGTGGTATGTAATGTTTACTGTAAAAGAGGTTTTAACAGATTCACTAATCACATATATTTGTGTGGTCAATTACATTATTTCAAAGTCCTTTGAAATCATTTATCTCACAGGCGGATGTTGTTCTTAAGTTTCTTGATGATGAGATTCCATCAACGGTTCAGTCCAAAAACCTCTACATTCCCAAACCAGAGATTCAGGTGGGTAGTTACATTTTGAGCGTGCGTGATTTATATCGATACAAAGCACAGTGCTGCAAATATCAAAAGCATTCTCTTAGTAATCAGATTTATTTTAATGATTTATAACACGAACCCAGATATGTGACAGTCAGCTGTAACATACAAGCTAGCTTTGTCTGCATTTAGAACTGAGAGTTTGTAGTGACCTATAAATCTTAATGTTGTCTTTTCTTGCATTGTAGCATCTGTTTCGTGAGCCAGAGAAAAGACCTCCATCCGTCCTGTCCAACGCTTTCACCGCACTTGTTCTTTCTCCTATACTTCTGCTTCTTATTCTGGTACAGCATTACAACTTCAACGAGATGATGCATGATTGCCTGCTAACTTTTAATATTGTTTATTGTACAACGAGATGTGGTTGCAGAGGTATTTAGAAAAGTACCTGGTAGCTGTTAAAAGATTTGGTTCTATGTTTGCGTAATCTACATTTAGCTTCTGTGTATTTTATATTCAATTTAGATTTGTACAGCCATAGCTCGTCATAGGAGTCTACTAAAATGTTCTATTTGGTCATTAAAAAATGTTCTATTTATCTAGTAACAATTTAACCTGGGAGAGGAACTGGCAGGATTTCCCACCAATTAACGCCTTTATTGCTGACAGTACGCATTTACATACCAGGCTTTACAGTGTATTATTATGAAAATTCGCTGTTCCTGGGTTTAAAGGGTGCATACGTTTATTAGTCAGAGTAATGAACAATGGTGTGATAATTATCCAGTACCTCAATTAGTTGAGTGACGAGGTTATAGATTGATTATGTCGCTCCAATTAAATTACTAAGCCACAACCTTAAGTGACCCCTGTCCATGATAACACTGCTAAATGCAAAATTTAGAGGAATTAAACACTGATGTAAAAAAAAAAAAAAAAATGTTTTTGTTTGGTCTATAAATGGTAATTTTTAGTTTTTAATCAACCCCTTAATTTCTTTACAGTGGATCAAGCTTGGTGCCAATATTTCTGGGTTCAGTTTGTCTCCCAGTTCTTTTCTCTTCCACATTGGCCATGCAGGTAAGTAGAAAATTCACAAATGCTTTACTTGGAATTGACTTTCTCTCCACTGTAATACTCAATTTTTTTTTGGACACTGATCCTTCTTGTTCCATTGTCTATTTCCTCCACTTAGCTTATAGATGGAGTTTAATTTTACTGTTACAGACTGTAGTCCATCTCTCATCTTGTTTGTTGGTTCTTTGGTCTCTATCAGCCAGGACTATCACAGAACAGGTACTATTTGGGTTGTGCATTGTTTATCGTCAGTGCTGCAGTGATACTGATTAGCTGAGGAGCTTTTAGTGCTGCTGTAGTTTTATTTAAACACCTCAGTGACTCTTCTGGGATAGGAATAATGCACCCACCAAATAATACCTGTTCTGTGGGGATACTATTGTGGTCCTGACAATTAGAACAGAGTATGTACTGTAGTCAACAAATAGATGGACTACAGTCTGTAACTGTAGAACTACAAAGTCCATCTTTACAAGAAGTGGAATGTATGTATGCATGGATGCAAGGTGCATGTCAATACATTTGACTAGTGCTGTATACAAGAATCTAGTGGTTTACTTGACTTATTTATCATTTAGTCATTTAGCAGATGCTTTTATCCAAAGCAACTTACAAGATTCCCTCTTAATGGTTGGGGTCAGAGCACAGGGTTGATACAGCACCCTGGAGCAATGAGGGTTAAGGGTCTTGCTCAAGGACACACATTGGTAAATTCAGTGGACCTGGGATTTGAACCCCCAACCCTTAGATTGGTAGCCCAACACCCTAACCACTGAGCTACCACTCCCTGACTTCAATGATATGGACAAATTAACATATTTTAGAAATGAGTTGTACTTATGTTCAAAATTAATTTTACCATATCATTTCTGACAGTTACATCAGACTTAATAATCATAGTTTTTCTGATAATGAATACTTACATGAGGCACTTTTAGGCTGGAGAAAGTTTTTCCCATAGCTCTTAGTCTGGTAGTTGTATTTTGTGGATGACTTTGCAGACCTCACACACCCAGAGTGTAAAAATGCCAAATGTCTGAACTATTCCATTTTTCCTCTCCTTTGCAGCCATGCTGGGCTTGATGTACGTGTACTGGACTCAACTCGACATGTTTCAGACTCTGAAGTACCTCGCCATTCTTGGCAGCCTCACATTCCTCTTTGGAAACCGCATGCTTGCTCATAAAGCAGTGAAAAGGTGAAGTACATTTAACACTGTTTGTGATGTTACATGTTCACTGCTTGTATAACCACACGTCTATACTTACATCAATCAACAGACATAATTTCTCACCTTACTAAGAAGGGCCTGCTTTATAGGTTTATTTTATTTTTTTTTTTTAAATAATTTTAATGAAACAAATCCACAAAGGTTTCGTGACTGCCATACTACTGCGAAAGTCTTGGGTTCAGTTCCCTCCTTCACAGGCTTTAGGTTTTATCCAAGCCAGCAGACTTCAGTTAGTCAAAAGTACTTGGGTGGAGCATGTAAACTGAAATTTTGTGATTGTCTAAGACTGCATTCTCACCAGAACTTTATTCACAGGCTTTATTTATATGAAGTGTTTAGACTTTAAAATGTGATTCAGTTAGCCAACCTGGGCTGCCAACATTTCGGTATATAAATCTGAACTCGAATAGTGTTTTACACATGCACACTCTTTTTATTTTTATTTATTTTGTTTTACTAATGTCAGTGCACAGATCAGTTCATTTAAAATTAGGATTAGTCAACATTCCCCTTTGAGAATAACGATTTCAGGTAAAATGCCAGATGAGTGAAATTTGAAAAGGTGAATCTTAAATAATACCTGGGAATAAGTACAGTAGCAGGCAAATGTTTGGACACACCTCCTTGTTGTTCCACGAATTGTCCATGTTATCAGTTCCACTTCCTGTAAAGATGGACTTTGTAGTTCTACAGTCACAGACAGGAGTGGAGTACAGTACATACTGTTTACTCTGTTCTAATGGTCAGGACCCCACTAGTCCCCCCCCACAGAGCAGCTATTATTTGTTAGGTGCATTATCAAGAATCAAGAAGGTTTATTTGTCACGTACATGTCATACACAGTATAACTAGTAGTGAAATACACAGTATAACTAGTAGTGAAATTATTCCTATCCCAGCAGTGTCACTGAAATGTTTCAATTAAACTACTGCTGCGCTAAAACCCCCTCAACACATGAACTGACAAACAATCCACCACCCAAATGATACCTGTTCTGTGATGCTCCTAACCGTTATAGAGCAGAGAACCAACAGGGAACTAACAAACACAAGAACACAGATGGACTACAGTCTATAACTGTAAAACTACAAACTCATCTATATGCCAAGTGGAGGAAATTGAGCACGAAAGGGGCGTGTCTAAACGTTTGACTGGTACTGTTGTATGAGTAAATTTGTCGCTGAGTATGAATGTTTCCTGCCATGTGATTGCTTTACTGTTTATGATGGACTTAGATTGTTGCAAGAGTAATTTCAGCTTCAGATGTCTATAGCAAACAAGTTTTGCTATGGGGGGGTTGTTATAATGCACCTTTTTAAGTAGGTCTTGTGTGAATTAAATGATCTAAACTCATTAAAAGCTTCCCTTGGCACGTTCTCTTTACTGTATCACAGTTTCTCTGGTTTCCTTACTGAGTCACTAGTGCTTAATTCCTCTCTGTCTGTTGCTTTTCTTTTTTTCCTCGTCCTGTTTCAGGATCGCTGCTGAACAGACTATTAGGTTGGCTAAATATAGGAGTCTGCGGTGAATGCCCTTGATTTGTAATGAAGCCCTCTCTTCCAGGCTGATGTAAGATTCAGCATGGTATTTTTCTGTAGTGCCAAATGCATGAGTGTGTTTTCACCCCTATACCATGCATCCCTCCTGGAATGTGCTACTTTTTCATCTTTAATGTTTTTGGACTCCATCCGTTTTTTAGTTTACATCCGCATGCAGTAATGTGTTACTGAGATAATGATGAAGTGGTTAGTGTCATTTTTTGTTTTAAGAAAAAGAGGCCAGAAGCTAGTATGGAGGTCCTCATAACTGTGTTCATAGGAATTTCGACTGTCAGGTTTTCCTTATATTTTAAAGCAAAATGCTCTAGAGGGCATGGCATTATTATGAATAAATCATGGGAAAGAGGTGTAACTGTATTCTGCTTCACATCGTGTCTAACACCATGCCCTCTCATATCGTATTATTTATGGCCTTTAGGAAGGGTTTCTATAAAGTGTTCTTTGCTAGTTAACCGATGTTTAACCAGAATCCATAACCTACGTTTTAAATATCCATCGCTTTCATTCCATTCATCTTACACTTTTTTGGAAGAACTCGCCTGCAATAACTCATTAAAATATAACATTAAATCAAATGTTTCTCTTTGTCTTGAGTTATCTTATGGATTTGCCTTTCTCCGTATTGGCTTCATTTTTTTTAAGATTAAATTTGATTTGAGTCAAGTCAGTTTATAAGCATGTTCCAACAACACAAGTTACTTCTGTCTAGCACTCTGACTGTCCCTAAAAAAACTGGCTTTAAGTTACATCTAAACTAACCATAAGGCTTAGAGAACAATGTCTTTTGGACACAATACCAAATGATAATTTTGCATTATTAAAAAAACGACAGTCAAATATGTCGGTAAAGTGGTGATGAGTAGAGCTTGCTCTGCAGATTCAGCACGTGTGCAACTTGCCTTCATTGAGTTGACCATAATGTCACCCTCAGCGCATCAATGTCCCTGCAGAAATTTCGATAAACAATCCACCACCCAAATGGTAGCTGTTCTGTGATGCTCCTGACTTAAAGAGAGCAGAGAAATAACAGGGAACTTACAAAAACAAGATCACAGAGACTACAATCTGTAACTGTAAAAATACAAACTCCATCTGTATGCTAAGTGGAGGAAATGGAGAATGGAGTAAGAAAGTGGCGTAGCCAAACTTTTGACTGTATGTGACAAGTGTGTGTTGTTTTATTTCATAAACAAACCCGTAGACCTCCATCACCTGGATACAGATGTACAGACATGTTTCATGTGTGTCTATAGAAACAGAGTACAAGCTGAATGTTACTTACAGTAGTGACATTTACCAAGTCACACCACCTTAAAATGAGTGTATTTTGCATGTTCTCCCTATATTCCCTATATTGGTGACAGTAAATTGCCAGTCCAGCCGCTCTGTGTCTTTCAGAAAAGGAACTCTAGTTGTTTTCTCTACATCATGTTGCAAACATTTTAGAGATTGTGAATGATGTATAAACCTTATTTTCTTTTTGTGCATTTGTACCTGAAACTGCGATCACATTATTTGCTTTTGAACTATGCTGTTTAACGACCAAAAGAATTAGGAAACCTATATACCTCCAGGCTGTTTTTGCTGAGCCATTTGAATGTTCTAGCCTTATTTTCAGCTTCAGCATTTTTTATTCTAAGGCTTACTATAAGATTTTGAAGTGTAATTTTAGGACTGAATGTACATTTATCAAGATGATCATTTGTTGAACGAGAAGGTGTGGCTTACAGTCTCAATTTTACTTTATTTCAAAGTTGTTGAATAGGGTTAAGGTCTGAACTTGCCTAACTTTACCTTTAGAAACTTGCTTTTGCACAGTGATGAATGAGGAAGGGGGCTTCTCTGACTTCTTTCCACAAGGCTATAACGTTTTATACAGTTGTGGCAGTGTGACTAAATGAATACTTATGTCTATAAATGTATATTCAGATAAGCTGCTTGATTGTTTTTTTTTTTTCCCCCTCTTTTACAGAAATGACAGTAAATGAACATTTGAAATCAATCACTCGAAGACTCATTCTTCATGTCTTTATTTAATCGGAAAACTGTTGGCAAGGAAATGCATACGGTTGGTATTTAGCAGGCATCACTCGGAAGGCACGCAGTCACTTAAGAAACTGACCCGAAAAATCCGTTTTGTTATTTTGGAGTGTGTTAAACTGAATACAATGTCCATGGACACATCAACATTTTTTTACCGATTTAGTTCTGGTGGTGGTTAAAGCTCTTAAGAATTTATTTTATTTTTTTTTTTTTTTTTTTTTTTTTTTTTCTCTTTTTTATGGATTTTTTTCTTTGATGTTACCCATAGTTTGTAGTGAGATGGGTTTTAACATCTCTTCAATTTTTGTCATGACCAAATGATTCTCAACAATTATTTCTCAAATTTTGGAGCATCCATTATGTTAAATGTGCCACTTTAACAGCCGACCACACTGAAAATTCTAATCGGGTTCAACAATTGTTTTGTAAAGAAAACAAATAAATAAAAAAAGAAAAACAATTTGCCTTGGTTTTTTTCTTAATTTTCACTTAGCCCAGCTTGTGATGGTTTTCTGCAAACAGTGTAAAAGTTGATGTGTGATATAAAAGTTGATTGGGGGGGGGGGGGACTCTTAAAATCCACCCAGCCTCTGTCGTCATGATGGCAAAGACACTATGACACAACCTAGATCAAGCTGCGGGGTGCGCGTTTGCTCTCTAGTGAAGGGGTTCTCACTGGGTCTCAGCCCAAGACCCCCCCCCTTACATCACGACCCACTTTTATACAAACCAAACTAATTTAACTTTCACTTCTCAATGGAAAAACAGAGACGTGTACGTCATATGATCACGCTGATTTAATCCGAAGCAACCGCCGAAAATGGAGCTGTCATTTTCGTGGAGGAACAGAATTGTGGTGATGGTCAAAGTCAGTGAAAATAGGATACGCTGCGTTTATTTTCAAGCTGTGTACGATCCGCCATTAGAGGACCACTGCTCTAGTGATTACTAAAATAAAGCTCCTCGACTAATTACTTAGTGACAGCAAAGAGTATATAAACCGCCGCAGGATCCAGAACAGTTTCTGCTGGAATTCTATGGTAACCAAGGCAACAGTGTGGATTTGTACAGGGAACATGCATAGACTTTAAACTTAGTTTAGATATCATGCGGGGAGCATGTCATTTACATAATAAAGCTAAGTGAGCTCAGAATGCGCCCTTTTCCTTGACTGTGTGTGCTTACAAAAGCGTGTGTATTTGTACTGAATTTGTACAGTTACAGTTTGGTGCTAATCCACAGACACGTCTGATGCACGAAGGACTGAAATAAAAAGGATGCAGTTACTGATCAGACTCACAAAGTAAGAACCTTTATTAAAAATTAGTCTGTGGAATTACCTACTTTGTTTGAAGTCCTCTTTGATGCTTTCTGTAACTGTGTTCCCTCTCGATGGACATCAGGTCCTGTTTGTAGGTGTCTTCAAATATGCCTGCTTGCCGTTTAACAAAGTTTTCAGAATCTGGCCTGTTCCTGACCAAAAAACATCCACAGTTACAGAGCACTTCTACTATACACATTATGTACCAGTCAGAAGTTTGCTCACACCTCCTTTCTGTACCACTACATGTAAAGATGGACTTTGTAGTTCTACAATTACAGACTAGTCCATCTGTTGTTGGACTATAATACATACTGTGTACTCTAATGGTCTAATGGTCAGGAGGGGGTGTGTCCAAATTTTTGACTGATACTATGTAAACATTTAAATGTCTCAGTATTTGATGTGACAATAAAAAAATGTAAAGAACATTAAGTTTAAAACTTAAATCAATAAAAGCAGCGTAATAAATAACAGTATCTTACTCGTGTCTTTTTCCTGAAATAGTTTGGAGGAATTTTCTGGCAGATATTTGCCCGAGAACTTTCCGGTAACTGTTAGTAAAAATGGCATCAGCATGTCTTCCAGATCTGTGTTACAAAAAGAATATTATTGGGTCAGATTATAAAGGCTAAACCTGATTATATACAGTTTAAAAGAGATACAGCTTTTTAAACACTTCTGTTCTGTTGTGTACTATATATTAAAACTCTTCTCATCATTGATTATTGGTCACTAATAAGAGATTCACCAGATATTAAATACAAAACAATCAGCAGCAAATCCCTTTTTATCTTAGCTAAACTAATGAGGGTTAGATGTTAGAGTTGAACTAGTAAATCTTTGGAAATCCATCCATCTATCTATTATCTTTCGCCTATTCCTTTATGAGAGTCTTGGCGGGGTTTCCAATGCCGATCCAGGGAAGAACATCTTGGGCGATGGGCAGACACACCCAGGACAGGGCACCAATCCATCGCTGGGCACACACACACACACACACACACAAATGGGGTAATTTACAATTTACCTGGAATCCATGTTTTTGGCTTGTGGAAGGAAACCGGAGAATCCGGAGAAAACCCACGCGGACATAGGACATAGAAACTCCACCTAGATCGGGATTCGGACCGGAAATCCCCAGCGCTGAGAGGCGAACGTGCTAACCAATAAGCCACCAAAGATGCCTGTATCTTTGAAAATCTTGTTTCTCAATTTTCTTTGTATAATACCAATTAGCCGTTTGGACACGCCCCCTTCCCGCTTCAATATTTATTTCCTCCACTTAGCATATAGATGGACTTGTAATTTTACAGTTATAAACTGTAGTCTATCTGTGGTGTTGTGTTTGTTAGTCTCCCGTTGGTTCTCTGGTCTCTATCAATCAGTAGCATCACAGAACAGGTATCATTTGGGTGGTGGATTGTTTTTTGTCAGTTCTGCAGTGACACTGATGCACTGAGGGGGTTTTAGTGCAGCAGTGCTGCTGTAGTTACATTATAACATCTCAGAGACACTGCTGGGATAGGAATAATGCACCCACCAAATAATACCTGCTCTGTGGAGGGACTATTGGGGTTCTAACCCTTAGAAAAGAGTACACAGTATGTACTGTAGTCCACAAACAGTCTGTAACTGTAGAACTAAACAGTCCATCTTTACAGGAAGTGGAACTGAGAACATGGACTATAAGTGGCGCAAACAGGAGGTATGTAAAAAATTTTTACTGGTAATATAAAAACATTTCTTAATAAAAATGATCAAAAATCATAGATAAACCAAATTTTGTTCAGTGTATCAGAAAACATAAACATGCATTCTTTTATGAAATTGAAACTAACCGTCAATGAAACATTCATTCATTATTTTCCACTTAATACTATATTAGGGTTGTGGGTGGGGGTTTCTCATGCCCATCCAGAGAAGAATATTTACACACAGGACAGAGTGCATCCATTGCTGAGCACATACTCACTCATTTACTGACAACAGTTGAGGTAGGTGGTTGTGATTTCTGAAAATTCTGTAAAGTATAAATGCCAACCTGAACTCGACATGCTGGCTTTCAGCAGCTCTGTAGTCTGTGGGCTGCTGCAGGGGGTGGGCCAAAGAAGAGCTCATCAGGATAGCAGTTGCTCTTTGACCGAACCTGAAAAATATTTTTTTAGAGTTCTACAGAAAGAACCAATTCTCGTCTTTAGCAAAGTATTTTCTATTATGGCTAAACACGGACTTATTTCTACAATTATTTTAAAATTTTGTAAAATGCAATTAAAATAGTACTGGATAAGTTAATTTCATTGGGTATTAATCAGAAAAAAATAGAAGAGAACGATTTTTAAATAATCTTTAACTGAACCAACTGTATTTCATTTAAGAAGAAATTTTAGAATTTTGGACATAATCACCAGCTTTATTCTAACAACAACAGATTTAGTATTGTAATATACTGTGTCTATCTTTAAAATGACAGAGGAACCTGAAGACCCCAAAAAAACTCTGTTCATCCCTGTTCATGCTGAATCACTATTTTAAATAGATTTTTTAATGATTGAATAAATCTGTGCGTATTTGTACAGTATTTAAAAAGGTACCAACATAGTATTGAACAAAATGTTATAGAATTTTAGAATCTTAATATTAAAACAACAGCAGCTGCATTTTTGTTTTTTTAATACAATATTTAGCACTAAACATGAAAGACCTCTAATTCATCTCATCTCGTTATCATCCGATTAATCCTCTGCAGATGAAGACATAGTGACAATAATGTGATGTAAAAGCTGATTTTTTTTTACATTGTCAACATTAGAAGTATCTACTTTAATTTAACAGAGGCGGAAGACGATGTTCTAATCACTGGAGATGATTATTTCAAAATTAACAATTAGGTTTTTTTAATACATCCTATTAGTAAAAAATAAAAAGAATTTACACAATAAAATGTAATTTAAAAAAACAAATAAAGAGATATAAATGTAAGGATTAGGAGTTATGTGATGTACCGTAGTGATGGATAAAGTGGACTGCATTGTGCACACATCATCATCCCGCAGAGTGCCAGCAGCATGGCCCTCTTCATCATTCTGCCTGCTCCAGAAAAAGTAAAACAGTGACCAAAGTGTAAGGTCTGTTAAAATTACATTTTAGAAACGCTGAATCATCGCTTTCTCAACTAGTATGTTTATATTACTGCCTGGACATTGCAAAAATCATTGTTTTAATGATCTGTCTGTTGCTTTTTATTCCATATTGCAGAAAAGATTTTACCTCTAAATTTGTGCAAATCTTTCAAATCTGCTCTATAATATCATTTAAATTCAGTGTTACAACAGCTGTTACATAGACACACGTTATACACACTAACACACATCAGCTATAAACTACTAAACATATTAGTTTATAAATGTGCAAAAGAATGAAACCATATAATATTTACTCAATTAAAAGTAATTTACTAGCATTGTTAAATAATCACATATTGTAGAATAAAGTAAATTAATTACCAGTTCACCTAAATATGTATAAATTTGTTCAGGCAGAGTGTGAAGTCCCGTAGGTTTGATGCAAAGAAAGCACAGTGAGGTGGTCAGTCGTTATTGCAGTCCCCTGGCATTGCCGCTACTGACAGTTGAAGTGAGATGAGCTGTGCAACAAGAGGAAGAATATCAAACGACACAGGTTCCAGAGACCTGGGCTGTTCCACTAAGGTAACTCCAGTGAACAGATTCAAATTCTCCCTCCCCCTTCTCTCTCTCGCTCTCTCAGTTCAATTTGATTTATTGACATAACAAATGATGTATACATTTGTATTGTTAATGCATAGTATTTATAGATAAAATAACAAAAATAAATGGATAAATAAGAAAAATATATATGTTCATTAATTAATAAAGACTATGTGTATATTTATTCATTATCTTCCAAACAGGAGAATCCCTGTTTTTGGACTGTGGGAGGAAATCAGAGAACCCGGAGGCAATCCACGCAGACACAGGAAAAACATGGAAACTCACCCAGTTTGGGATTCGAACCGAGAATCGAAACACTGAGAGGCGAACATATATATATATATATATTGAGCAACAAGAACAATAAAGCTCATCTCAATTTTTCCAAAACACATCTTGATGATCTCTTGATGATACATTTAGCATAAAAGAGACACTGCATTTCAGAAAAGTAACATTATACCGACAATAAAATATGGTGGTGGTAGTGTTATGGTCTGGGGCTGTTTTGCTGCGTCACGACCTGGAAGACTTGCTGTCTACCAAAAGATCCTGAAGGAGAATGTCCATCAGTTAGTGATCTCAAGTGAAACTAGAGAGTGCACTTCCTGAAGAAACTGCGGATGTGTGGCGCACGATGCCCACTCTCTAGTATATGTCAGTCAGTCTTGTGTGTGTGTGTGTGTGTGTGTGTGTGTGTGTGTAAGTGTGAGTGAGAGAGAGAAAGTGAATGAACACTACCGTGATAATGAGTTTTTAATGGATACAAAGTTGTGAAAAAAAAAAAAAGTGGGCATGGCTTAGTAAAGGATAATGTTAATACATATTACTAAAAGGGATCACCTCAATGGGACTGATTATTCAGAATTGAAATGAAGCCCATATCTCAATTTGTTCCAAAGTTATGGCCCAAAACTAAAAGTGGGCGTAGCTTAGTAAGCGAGGGTGTTAATACTTATTACTAGAAGGGATCACCTTAGCAGGATTGATGAATTGTAATT
>JAOUQT010327077.1:0-13703 GCA_025769995.1 Xyliphius kryptos
CGAAGAGGCAGAAGATCCGCTGTGGCGACCCCGAAAGGGAGCAAGCCGAAAGACAAAGAAGAAGAAGAAGAAGAAGTGTTGCTCACAACAACCTGCGTCTTTTAAAAATGGCGGGCTCACGATGCTTCACCAAAAACATGTCAGTAAATGTTTCAGAAGTGCACAGTGGAGCAGACATAAGGCATGAATCAGAACACCGCTGCAGACAAATAAGGGCACGGTAACTCACACTCCAATCATCTCCAAAGACTGAAACTTTATTAAACTTTATAGTATGATGAATTTCTGGTTGTGTTTTTTAAATATATATTAATAATATATTTTATATTTTTAATATATAAATATACACATTTCCCAAATAAAACATGTTGGACTGTAGAGGGAGGTTTTCATTTTGTTGTTTAATTTAATAGATAATAGACTGGACCTGCACAGTAAGCATTAGACTTATTGCAGTTTATCTTGTTTTACTGTTTTTATGCAGTAACTGTTGAATATACAGTGCATTGATCACAGCTGCTATTGTGTGATAAATATTTGTGTGAATAGAATACTGTTTCTATATCTCAATAAAAGGCAAATTTTTTTCTTGTTGATGTTTTTGAAACTTAATAGATTTAATATAAAAAATATTGCATATTGGATTGTATGTTGGATTGAATAGTCATGACGGCTCAGATTTACACCCCTAATAGTAACAATGCAATTGTGTACCGGAAAGCTTGCATTGTTACTATATAATAATCCATAACATTTTACAGGCCTTTTTTCCCTGTCATTTGAGTACTGCATGTGTCTTACAGCAAAGCTATTTTAAATAGCAGACTGAAGCATTATGACAGATATGACATTATTTGCTACTAATTATTACATCTGCCATAATGCGTGGGTAATAAATGACCCCATTGATTCAAACCACGCTGATGGCATGTTATAGTGTGAATCTGTCTCAATGAAATAAGGTCTGGAATATAGCCATATTTTACTTTTTATTGCAGAAGCTTTTGCAAATGTTAAAATGAATGAAACCCCATATCTTTGTCATCTAGGACTAGAGTGCTCTGTTTATGTGCTAATGTCTTGAGGTCTTGCAGTGTTCGTGCTTTTATAAACTGAGAAGAGTAGTGAAATTCTGGAACTGCTTTCTATGAGTCACTTCGCTTAAATATTATATGCCTTGTCTTGTGCTTATCAAGAAGTCTTAATCTATTATGTGCAGGATGTCTTATCTATAAACTCTAAATGTATTAATAATTTATCCAATAAAGCGTAATGTTTGCGATACTGTTTTGCTAATCCCTTTGTGCTATAACTACAGTTTGTGCAACGGTCATAGGTAATTGAGAATATTGTATAAAACTATTTTTTTTAAAACATTGATAAAATGAACAAATTAAGTAACAAGTTGTAAAAAATTGTGTACAAATGTACTTTTTATATTAATGCTATCTGTATTTATAGAATAAAATAGAATAAAATTTAAATATAACTTTTCGAGGTGCCTTTGACTTGACGGTAATATAGGTCATGTCGACAGAACAGATTAGTGTGTTACCTTTTTTGTAGCACTTGAGATAAAGAATGGCTTGGTAGACCTGCAGCAGTTCAGTTAAGTACTTCATTTTGTCTACAAGGCACTTGAGAAAATGGCTTCAATATTCTTCCATCCCATCTCCTTCAATAATCCTACAAAATGACAGTTTTTTGTTTCAGACATCATTATTGCTGCTGTACTTTTTCACGTTTACTGTTTTTAAAACAATTTTAAAATAATGTTGTGAAAGAACAAAAATCACTGTATTTAATATTTTTCTGAGCTTTAGGGAGAAACTTTTTGTTTAATAAGCACAGCCTTCTCAGGAGATTTTGCTGCTATTTCTGTAGTGCATATAAAATTAGATACTTGCCAAATTGTCTAAAAAGTTAATTTATTAATATATAAATTAATTTTCTAAAGCACATTTTTTTTAATTAGGGGTTTTAAGCAGGTTCTAAATCCTCTACTAGCAGTCATTGGATACAAGGCCGGGAAATGCACTCAACAGGTTCTCTTCAATGCCTTATTCATAATGAAACATACATTGGCTTAGTTTGCTTACTATATAATATGCCGGTTTTATACCCACGTATTCAGTGGCATTAGATTAAAGGTATTTTCATTAACTCATTCATTATCTTCTGCCTAATGCTCCATGAGGCTCGCAGTGAGGTTTCCCATGCCCATCCAGGGTAGAACGATTCGGGCGCTGAGCAACTAAAGAATTGCCATCAACTGTTTTTGGTGGCACCCTGGAGCAGCATATTTTATGTATATTTTTATAGGCGCTATGTCAACTCAAGGTAAAGCTGCAAATTTAAGCTCAGAGGGTGATACTGACCGTATTTTAAGGAAATACTGCAAGATTCGGGGGGTTGCTTCAGAGTAATGGGGTAATAAAGCTGACTTTTTAAGTTAAGGTAATACCCTCAAATAGAATTGCACTAGTTCTGTAAATGATAGATGGAATAGTATATATGCGGTTATAGTGTAGTTTTGTGTCTCTATCTGCCACAAAACCTTGACTTGCTATCTTTGATTATTCACAGGCCACAGACTTTTGGCTAAAATGTGAATAAATACAATAATATGACTTTATAGCTACTAAATTCATTCATTCATTCATTCATTATCGTCCGCTTATTCCTTTATGAGGGTCGCGGGGGGGGTTCCCCATGCCCATCAAGGGGAGAACGTCTCAGGCGCTGGGCAGATACAACCAGGACAGGGCGCCAATTTATGGCTGGGTACAAAAAACACTCACACAGTCACACAAACATACACACACTATACAGGGCAATTTAGAGCATTCAATTTACCTTCATGTTTTTAGAATGTGGGAGGAAACCGGAGAACCCGGGGGAAACCCACGCAGACACAGGGAGAACATGCAAACTCCACAGAGATGAATGTGCTAACCACTAAGCCACCGTGCCGCCCGTGTTTATTATATTATTATGATTATTATTAGTATGATTAATAAACTCTGGAACTGATGTAAGCCTATACCGAGCAACGCCACTATTTATGATAATTGAGGAAAGTTGTGTGCCTCTTGTTTTTATTTATTTATTTATATGTAATTTATTGTATAGGCCAGTTTTTATTAGCAGTTTATATCAGCCTGACAATTTATCAGTTGAGCTAAATAGTACATCCTTGCCTCTGTTCCAATTTATTTATTTATGAATTTTGTGAATGTTTATGTATCTTTTGTTTTCTTGCTTTGTTTTGTTTCAGCCATTTGAAAAATCTGGAACACTTAACATGACAAAGATAACTGAAAATGGAAAAAAAGTCAGGTAAATGAATAAAAAAAAGTGTTCCTTATTAGTAAAATGGGTTTCTTGATTTTTTTACTCTGAAGTCAGTTGGTTTGCAAGAGCTGTTTCTTCAACAATTAGATTAGTGACGTGTACTAATCAAAATTAACTTGTTCTCTATGTTCCACATTTTACCCTAGAAAGAACTGGACTTCATATTGGACAGTGTTACAGGGATCGCAGCTTATTTTTGGTAAGAATCCAGGGAACTCCGCTAGCTGGGTAAGTGATGTATTATTAATATTATTATATTGTGCTATGCACTGAGCAGTTTGTGTTTTGGGAGGTAGAAACACATTAACTGTTGCTTTGAACTGTTTTTTTATTCTGTAAACGTATTTCTTGTTTGTGTGCAACATTTATAAAGCCTTTTTTTCTATTTTCTTTAGTTTGGTGGTCACCAATCAAAGCCAGAGTTCACAATTGACCTCAGAGGAGCAACTATTGATAAAGCACCTAAAGACAAATCCAGCAGAAAACATGTCCTAGAGGTGAGTAACCTGAAACACCATGACTCACTAATATAATTAGAGTGTGTTTTATTATACAAAAAAAGTGGCAGTGAGTCACTGTCCAGTTTTATCTAAACACAGAAATATATTCACATCTATTTATGCCTTATTAATGCTGGTTAAGATTTTAAAACCGTTTAAAGGAATTGAGCTACAAAAATGATGTAATTAATTAATGTAATTGTATGTTTAGAACTTCTAAACTAAAGAAATCATATTGTGTATGATTACAAAAAATGTTGTAATGTTCATGCGAATGCAGTGGTTACATTATAGTTGTGAGTTGTTTGTTTAATACTACACCATGGTTTTCTAAAATGCCTTTTCAGCTCCTATTACACCATGTGAAATAATTTGACCAATTGTTGTTCGTTGTAGTCATTGTTACTAATGTATCACTACGTATGTTAATGTTCTAAATGTCACAAGAAGTGTCATGTTGTAATACACATTGTACACTTATCTCTTCTCAACCAATGTGTCATTCAACCGTCACTTATTGTTTTTGATGGTATATTGTTGTATTTAAATACTACTTTGATCTTTTAGGTGAAGATACGACATGGTACAGAAATACTTATTCAGTCAGAAACTGAAAACAACATCAATGAGTGGTTCAAATCTCTGACTGATGCCATAAATACACATGTAAGAATTTGCACACACCAAATATTGGGACACATACATCTATTATATCATACAAATGAATTATAATTTTGTGTATGTGGAATCAACTTTGTGTGGATCACATTGTTTGTTTGATTTTTCCAAATATAATCATTTGAATATATTACACGGACGTTTTTCATATGTATTAAGTTGTTTTTACTGAAACAATATCTTCATTCACTAGCTTCGGATTAATCCTGTACTAGGGTTGCGGGGGCATTCCCAATGCCCAAACCAGGGGAGAACGTTTTGGGCGCTGGGCAAATACACCCAGGACAGGGCGCCAATCTTTTGCTGGGCACATGCACACACACGCACGCAAGCACAG
Organism: Xyliphius kryptos; assembly: GCA_025769995.1. Classification (NCBI taxonomy): domain Eukaryota; kingdom Metazoa; phylum Chordata; class Actinopteri; order Siluriformes; family Aspredinidae; genus Xyliphius; species Xyliphius kryptos. The sequence continues at coordinate 4,870 of JAOUQT010327077.1, forward strand.
ACTACATAAGGCAATTTAGAGCAGTCAATTTACCTCCATGTTTTTGCACTGTGGGAGAAAACTGGAGAACCTGGAGGAAAACCATGCAGACATGAGGAGAACATGGAAACTCCACCCATGAGGATTCGAACCGGGAATCCCCAGTACTGTGAGGCAAACATGCTAACCACTAAGCCACTGTGTCACCCTTACTAAGAAAATATTATCTATTTAATCTGACCAAGGTACCTTAACTTTTGGACAAAACTGTATTTATTTTACTGGAACTGTCCCATTAGGTTTATTAAGGAAGATATATCTTACTTTAAAAACCTATAAGTGTCTCTCTCTGAGCCAATGGGTTCATCTGTGTGTGTGTGTGTGTGTGTGTGTGCTTTTAGGCCTGTGAATCGGATGAGGCTATTGAGGATGACATGCCAGAGTCTCCTGGACCAGACAAGCATGACAAAGAGAAAGAGCAAGAGCAGCAAAAGAAGAAAAAGTTAAAGAAATTTCTCACACGTCGTCCCACTTTACAGACTGTCAGAGACAAAGGATACATCAAAGGTAGCACATCCACATATACAGTGGACAGTTCTGACCTGATAATGATACTGTTAAAAAGAAAACCTGAAAATCTTCCTGTTTTGTGTTTAAAGATCAGGTGTTTGGTTGCAATCTGACCAGTCTTTGTCAGAGAGAGAAATCTAATGTCCCTCAGTTTGTCAGGATGTGTATCGAACACATCGAGAATGAAGGTACGGTATGAAGACATAACACACACTGTTGATGGTGTGATTTGGTAATTTTAAAAGAGCTGGATTAAATATAACTTTCTGGTTTTTTTTTAATAAACACTTGTAAAACTGGTTCTCAGTGCTTTATGTATTGTTTAGCAACTCAACTTTAAACAATTCAAAGCATCCACAACACACAGCACAGATCTGGACAAAACACTCAGTTTATTTAACTGATTTATTTAGAAATAATGAGCAAAATACAAAGAAAAAGAAAAAAGTTCCACCGTTATATTTTTTTTATTTGCATTAAAGCAACATCATCAAAGAAGTGATTTCATGCTGATCTAAACCAGATCAGATTTTGTTCTCTGTCATTATTTATCCTGTTCTTTTCATTTGGTTGTAGGTCTCAATGTGGATGGTATATACAGAGTCAGTGGAAATCTTGCAGTCATACAGAAGCTGAGATTTGCTGTTAATCATGGTAATTCAAAGTTATTTAAACGTATTGCTCATGCGCATATCCTCCTCATAAAATCTTCACTGCATTAAAGATGAAAGAAAACGGATGGTAATATCTATAATTTACTGTCCAAAAAAAGAACCATACACTTATAACTTCTGTTCTAAAAGAATTTTCAGACCATGGCACATTACAAGAATGTATAAAGAAAGATGTACTGTTCCATATGTTTTTTTTTTTGTTATGCCATTTAATTTTAAGTCAGTTGACTTAACTGTTTCAGCACGATCACTTTGTGTTAATGTAATAAAACACAAAAAAACATTTAAATGTGACCGCGCACCATATGGACCTATTTACACAAGTAATAACAAAGAAAAACTTTCTTTTTTTTTTTTTTTTTTTTTTTAGAAAATATATTTCTTCGTTAAGACATGGACATCTGTAGGATGTTTATTATCCAGACATTTCAAAAATATACACTACAATGGCAAAATATTCGGACACACCCCTCAATTATTAAATGGTCCTATATTTAGCCCCATTGCCACAGCCCAAGGTCTACACAAAACTGGGGGGGGGGTCCCCCTATGCCCATTCGGGTGAGAACTTCTTGGGCGCTGGGCAAATACACCCAGGACAAAGCGCTAATTTATCGCTGGGCAATAATACAAAATATTGTAAAAAAAAAAAAAAGTATTTCCAGGAAGCTGTTATAGCTGTGAGTATACTATACAATATATAGTAAGGGATGACTTATAGTGAAGTGTTATAAATACTCCTGTAGGTGTAATGTGTAGATATTCCAGTACATTTCATTATATACGTATTTGTTTAAAATGAAGGAATCCATGTAAGTCACATTTATTGTCAATTCAAAAATGTCAATTAGATTGTATACAGTCGCTGTAGCTATTTAAATAAAAGAAACCCCTCTGTGAGCTAAAACTTTAGACCTTGTATATGATTAATTCTGTGATGTAGTAAAATTAACCACCATTCGACTTCTTTAACACACTTTGTCTTTATATTAATCCCACAAATGGTGTCAACTAAAATGGGGCTCAGTGGATAATAGCGGTGCTTATAGCTTTAAGTGTGTCATTTGAATAGATTTAGTCACGGTTTGCATCTTCGTCTTTCAGATGAGAAGATAAATTTGGCAGACAGCAAATGGGAGGACATTCATGTCGCCACTGGAGCACTAAAGATGTTTTTCCGAGAGCTTCCCGAACCACTTTTTACCTATGCATTATTCAATGCTTTTGTCAGCGCAATAAGTAAGTAAAGACAGAGGCTGAACTTCTGCATGACTTCAATTACAATGCCACTTTACTGTAACTGCATTCATTATCCTTTTTAGGAATGAAGGTCTGTAAATTGTGATATTGAAACTGTTAATCTCACTCATTCTATCGCTGTTTTTGTGTGTAGAAACTTCAGATTTTAAACAGAAAATGCAGTCAGTTAAAGATCTGGTGAAGCAGCTGCCTCGAACAAACCAAGAAACAATGCAGTTTCTCTTTAAACATCTAAGAAAGTGAGTGAATCCATACTGCTAACAAGAAGATTTAAAACTGCCTTGGGCACATCTTACTGTAACCATTTACTAAATTTATTCCCCCAGAAGGTCTTCCTGTAGTAACTACACAAAGTCAAATTTAGCATGTTGATTTGGTTTCTTAATTTGTTTGGATAAAAACAAAAAACTTTAGAACCTCAGTAATTTTTTTTCCAAAAATTCAGTTTAGTATTTAAATGTAGTTACTGTATTTAGCCACAGGGTGTCAGTACAAAGGTCAAAACAAAACCCTAATTTTCTATGAATCTCTACAAAACCCAATTGCATGCTTAATTTCTGCACTTCATCACTGATGGACTAATGCAGCTGTATTATGTTTGACCTGTACATTTTTTTAGAGTAATAGATCACGGCGATGTGAACCGCATGACCACACAGAGTGTCGCAATTGTGTTTGGACCGACACTTTTACGTCCAGAGATCGAAACCCCAAGCATGGCATTTCACATGATGTACCCCAACCAAATCGTCGAGCTAATCCTAACGGAGTATGAGACCATATTCAACAGGTAAACCATAAACACAGTGATCATCTGACCAACGCGGAGCCTCTAAAGACAAAACCGGAAGTGTTTCTCAAAGGACGTCGGTCTCACAACCACACTGGAAAGACACTTCATACATTTTGATGAGGATGGGTGGATCCGTTGTAAAGAAGTTATTCATTTTTATTCCTTGCCTTATTGAACCATACGTTTTGCTTTCCTTCACGGGATTTCATTCTTTTTTCATTTTGGACTTTTTTATTGAGCATGATATTTGGAATACCTTTAATCCTTAGTAAGTATATGGTCAGTAGGGTGCAGTTTACTCACCACACTACATTTTAGGAGGATAAACAGTGTGATGCACTTCAGACTGGCACTGATTGTACGATACACATAACTGTAATGCAGTTCATTTGTGCAAAACCACAAACCTACAAATTGTATTTACAGTACAATACCTGTCAAAAGTTTAAACACACTTCCTTCAGTTATCGTCCATGTTATCAGTTCCATTCACCGTGACGATGGAGTTTGTAGTTCTACAGTTACGACTGTAATATATCCTGATTGTGGACTACAGTACATACTGTGTTAGTCCCCTTTAATCTGTTCTCTAATGTTCAAGACCCCAATAACAATTATTTGATTGGTGCATTATTCCTATCCCAGCAGTGTCACTGAGGTGTTTCACTTTAACTACAGCAGCACTGCTGCACTAAAACCCCCTCACCACATCAGTGTCACTGCAAAACTGACAATAAACAACACACAACCTCAATTATACCTGTTCTGTGATGGGCTGACCGATAGAGAACAGAGAACCAGCAGTGGATCATACAAAAAGAAAAGTCTGTAATTGTAAAACTAAAGTCATCTGTATGATAAATGGAAAAAAAAATGGACAATGGAGCAAGAAAGAGGTGTGTCCAAACCTTTGACTGTTACTGTATACACAAAACACTATATGGACTGAAGTACGTGGACACCTTCAGATACTTTGTCATCCCATTCTAAGTTGGTTTCCACATGACAACTTCCAAAATCTTTTTACAAGATTGTGGAGGTTTTTTTTGTAGTTGTTTCAGGCCGGAAGCTATTTATGAGGTCTGACACCGATGTAAATGTGAGTCTGGTTTGCAATCTCAACGTTGTTTGATGGAATTATGGCTTTTGTGAACTGGAATCGACATGCTGAAACAAAAAAGAGTCTTCCTTAAACTGTTACTACAAAATTAGATGCATATAGTTCCAAATGCACGGCTATGTGATTGAGATTGTACGTGGGCCATTCAATCATTTATTCATTCATTATCTTCCACTTATTCCTTTATGAGGACCCTCACGGTGGGGTTTCCCATGCCCATCCAGGGGAGAACATCTCGGGCGTGGGCAGATACACCCAGGGCAGGCTGCCAATCCATCGCTGGGTAGAGCATTCAATTTACCTTGCATCCATGTTTTTGGGATGTGGGAGGAAACCAGAAAACCCGGAGGAAACCCACGAAGACACGGGGAGAACATGTAAAATCCACCCAGATTGGGATTCGAACTGGGATTCCCCAGCGCTGAGAGGCGAATGTGCTAACAACTAAGCCATGCCTGTACGTGGGACAATTGGGACTAAATCAGGGGTCACCAACAGGGTCGCCCACGAGCACCACAAGAGTAGCTTGCGAGTCTGTTCTAAGAATAGCTCACCATAAGCAATTACAATAGCTCACTTACCGGTGAGCTGCAAAGCGGCACAATCTTAAGAGAAATTTCAGAATGCGTTATGCGAGCTACCATGCCAACTACCCACTGGGCAGCAAACAAGTGAAAAATGCCTGCCAGGTAAAGGCAGGTTTAGGCAAACAGCAGTCTTTTTCCATGAGATTGGTAAAAAAAACAAAAAAAAAACACCGAAGCCAGTACAGCACAGCTGATACTATTTTTCCGGACGGTGTTTATTGATTTCTTCACAAAACAAGACCTTCTGACACTGCTGCCCCTAAAGACGACCACGAGGGGAGTTGACATTCTTACCACAGTAAAGATATTTTTGTGGTTTCAGTGACTAAAATGGCTCCTGTTACGATCGGGTGCCATACAGGATTCATCGCACACCATTGAGGTAACGCAGAGTTCCCAAACTTCATGCATTCCCTCTGCATCATTGTGTAAAAATGATCGGCTTTCGGCCCATGAGGTCTTCCGTCGTGAAAATCATAAACACCACAGAACATAAAAGTGCTTTAGGAGGAGCTGCCAGCTGAATATAGTATTTATATTTATCAGTTTCCTACCTTGTTAAATCATTGTTGATCATTTTTGTGAGAAATCATTAGTTTTTATTGATTGTTTTGACGCAGCCGTCACCTCAAACAGTTAACGCAGAGGCCTAAACAGTGCCACAGTGGTCAAAATGACACATTTTGTTTGCAAAAGGCTCTAACTGTGCCAAAACCTTGAAAATATGGAACAAAAGCAAATTTAGCCTTCAAACAACTCAACCTTCACACAAATGTATGAGCACCTCCAATCAATCATTACACAATGGGCAACAAAATACAGCACTCATGTTTGAATCAGTGACCATCGCTTGTCATTGTGGCCAATGACTGTACGTAGCTTACATGCTGGTGCTGTTTGTAGTCAAATTTGCCCTCTAGCAAAAAATGCATCCTGAATCAGATATGCGGCTGTGGCTGACAAATGAAATATTCCAACAAAGACATGGAAATTAAAATAAAATCCTGTTGAAAAACCGCTAACAATGGATGCAACAGTGTTTCTGTTTAAAACAGGTTGGACTCTCTGTCCAGCCCTCCAAATAAAAGGCCATGATTTACAACATGATTAATCACAGTTGCCCAAATTTCATCTGTAACTTGAGCCCTCCTCTTCCTCTGACCCCGCTACCTCTGACTCTCACTCTACCACTCATCTGCCTTAGACCTCCCCGATCCATTCTCGCAAAAACAAGCATATGCTCCATCCAAGAGATTGGAGCATATGGTTTCTGTTCTGGAACAACAGCTAAACTCCTAGAGTTTGGACTTCTTGTATAACATCTGCGTTAACTGTTTTGCAAAAGGGTGGAGAAACTGTGTCAATCCAATGAGAATGGGTTAACACATTTGCAAGAGGTGTTCTGCTCTGTTGAGATGGTGACAATGAAGACTGATAGCTTCCCAGTTTCTTCAAACAGGTCAAAGCAATCAATAAAAACTGTAACATGATCAGTGTCTTCACATAGACATATAATTGACTAATAATAACATATAATTAAAGGTATTTTGAGCAAATCTATTATTTTAGAAGTGTGTATCATACTGGTAGCCCTTTCACTGAAACCCCAAAAGTACTTCTCAGTGTCAAAAAGGTTGGTGACCCCTGGATCAAATAATAAATGACAGAAGATGTGTCCTAATACTTTAGTCTATACAGTGTATTTCTAATCTATCTGCTGATCTCTTGGAGTTGCAGTTTCTCTGGCGGTTCTGCTGGATCCTAACGCATTCCTAATGTTTATAGTAATCAGAGATGACTTCTCACTGCATATGTGAGTGTGTGTCGTTGTGTAGCCCTTGCTGATCAACACTGAATTGATATCCTACTGATTCCCTCAATGCACTACACATCTGTACACTGTAATCAATACACAATCTGAGGTGCTCAGGTGGAAAACTCTGTAAAGATAAACAGCCTGCTGACTTGTCTTTTAGTTTATTCTGATTAAGGGTCATCACAGCAGATTAGATCTGCACATTCAACTTGGAAGTTGTACACCAGATGCCCTTCCTGACGTAACCCTCCTATTTATTTTGCGCACATCCGGTAACCGGGACGATTTATTGCCTCCTATTTCAACCATTAGCATGTCTTTAGATGTTGGAGGAAACTATTCAAGGGACATTCAGACTCCATACAGATAGGACCTGTCCTGCTGCAGTGGGAATCAAACCAAGAATCTTCTTGCTGTAACACCGCTGCACCACCATGCTGCCCAGAGATAAAGCGACTGTAATGAGGGTTTAATACAGAGTGTGTCTTATGTAACCTGCAGATTGTTTTAACTACTCCCTGCCAGTGTTTTATGTAGTGACACAGGCTGGGGTTAAATTTGCGACAGTCAACTCAAACAGACCCACTTTCTTTGGAAACGGGTTTAGGGCTGATTGTTCGATGTGATGTATCGGTGGCTAAGGTGTACTCTGAGCGGTCGTAAGAGTTTTGTTACTGCGTTAAACCATTGACGTGACTAAATGATTGTGATGCTTAAAAGACCTGTAGCGTTTTATTGATGCATCTCTGTATGTGATCTTACTTTTTAACTTGAGAAGATAAAAGTAGAAGGGATTCAGATACAAATAGTATGAATAATAAATCTACATACAATTTACATGATTGCTAGTATTTGTTATTTAAGCTTCGTTGGCCTACTTTGTTAATAGAACCTTGCATCCTGGTAAATCATTATTTGTTTCTACCACTCCATTAAACCCCGTTGGTTCTCTGTTCTCTTTTGGTCAGGAGCATCACAGAACAGGTATTATTTGGTTGGTGTATTATTTGTCAGTTCTGCAGTGACACAGATGCGGTAAGGAGGTTTTTGTGCAGCACTGCTGCTGTAGTTTCATTTAAAGACGGGTAGTTCCGATCCTTAACTCTGATTGGCTGAGCCGCTTGTCTAGCCCTTACCTTATTCACAATAACCCACACCTCTGACTGATTCACAGTCGTATAAACGCAGGATGTAAATTATATTGTTTTTCAAAATTTTTCATAAATTGCGTTCTGTAATTTGGCCACTAAATGGCAGTATTTGCTTGTTAAAGAAACCGGAAATATTTTACTTGCGTCAGGTTTCATTTTAAAAAACGGACTGGATTATATTGTAAAAGGTGAGTTTTATTAGCAATTTTGCATTTATGAATTAGACTTTGCTTTTCTTATTATAGTGTGTTGGTAACTTATAAAAATGCAATAAGCCACTCGAGGTTGTAAATGAAGAGAAAGAGATGTAACGGCAGTCCGCTTGCGCGTCGTGCCCAATAACATCTGTTTCCTGTGGTTTATTCACAACAATGCACGCCCTCTCCTGCCTTATTGCTTTATTAAACATGTCAGTGACACGGCTGGGATAGGAATAATGCACCAACCAAATAATACCTGCTCTGTAGTGGGTCCTGACCATTAGAGAAAAGAGTAAAAGGGAACTAACACTATATAATTGTAGAACTACAAAGTCCATCTTTACGGTAAGTGGAACTGATGGAACATAGAGCACAAAAGGAGGTGAGTGCAAACTTTTGATTGGTACTTTATATGTAAACGTGCTCATAGCCATTGATTAGAGCCAGTACATACAGGCCAGGACGCCAATCGGCACACACACACACACACAGGGGTTTTGGACTGTGGGGGAACTCAGAGAAAACCCTTGTGGACATGGGAAGAACATGCTAACTTCATCCAGATTGGGATTCAAACCTAGAGCTCCAGCGCTGCACCACTGTAACATACATTTACGTTTAGTTATTTAGCAGACGCTTTTATCCAAAGCGACTTACAGGTATCCCAACTTGGTTGGGTTCACA
>JAOUQT010327087.1:0-13703 GCA_025769995.1 Xyliphius kryptos
TTATTATCCCATGGAGGTCTGGAAGTTACATTGTGTTGTTTAAGCGTTCCCTTTATTTTTTTTGAGCAGTGTTTATAATAATTATTAAATGTCTACATTTTGCAAACAGAATGCATTTGCTTTAATGCGCTACAGTTTTAATAATCTATAATCTCTGAACACTCAGATGAAAAGCACATACAGGAATGTGAACAATAGCAGAACAATACCCAATTCCCTCACCCCCAAAAAATCCAGCTGCTATTAAATAAATCCAGAGACCCCCTCAGTGGGGGGGGGGTATCTGCTGGGGTCCTGATGCAGAAGGTTGTATTTTTACCTGCGACATGATGCTCCTGCTTCAGCTCCGAGGGTCTAACTGCGTGCGCGCTCTGCTCTGCTGATGAGACACTGCGCTCAGAGAGAGAGAGGGAGAACGAGTGTGTGTGTGTGTGTGTGTGTGTGTCACTGCTGCACCACAGCGCACACACATACACACACACAAACACTAACACACTACAGATTTTAGGAGTCTCAAACACCCTAACAAAAACTAAAATGTCATTTTTTTAGACTCGGTGTACATCATCTGGCCACAGAAAGGGGGCGCCACCGCCAGTCCTGGCTGCTCCGAGAGAAGAGGCTGTCAGCGGTATACACTGAATACAACTGAGACAGAGCTGCACTTCCTCACTGCATGCACCAAATATACACACACCTGACATCACATATAGCATCCCCAATTTTATGTTCTCCCTGTGTCTACATGGTCCAACATGGATTCAAGTTTAATTGGATGCTCTGAATTGCCTCTATAGTCTATGTGTCGGCAAAAAAGGCCAATTATGTGTGTGTCTGTGTGAGTGTGTGCCCATATGTGTGTGTCTGTGTGAGTGTGTGCCCAGCGAAGGATTGGGACCCTGTCCTGAGTGTATCTGCCCAGTGCCCGAGATGTTCTCCCCTGGATGGGCATGGAGAACCCCACTGCGACCCTCGTAGTGGGTTAGAGAAAGATAATGGATGGATGGATGAATCTGCTAAATGAATAGATGCAAATGTTAAACACCCACTTTGAACGCTGGGTGGCGGTATAGAAAACACTATAGAGGTACTCTGCACAGATGAAGAAGCAATCTGCGGAAACAAACATGGCAGCCTCCGAGCACCACGTGATGCAGATCAGAGCTACTGTAGATGTGCAAGTGTTTTGAGGTATGGAGGAATAAAACATTAAATATGAGCCTTTCAACTTTTTTACTGTATTACATGTTTGTATTTTAGAGCATAATGGCTGCACCGGGTAAAAAGAAAGAGAAGAAGAAGCCGCTCGTGGTGAAGACCTCACTTAACAACCCTTACGATCTGAAATGGACGGCGTTAGAGAAGGGACAAGCGCGATTCATCCTGAAAACGGTGACTGAGAGGCTGGAAGAACTCGGTCTGCGTAAAGAAAACGCCAAGGTTTTTCGTAAATGGGGCAAAAAAAGGAAACGCAAGAAAAAAGACTCTGAATCGATTCGGCTCGATGGCGAAGAACCAACTCGCTGTGACATGGTACAGTCCGGCTCAGAGGAACCGAGTCAGCTCGATACGACTCAACCGCGGTCTGAACCGAGTCGGAGCGAGCTTGAAGAATCGGTTCGGCTCGATGCCGAGCAACCGACTCAGTGTGACGTGGTACATCCCGGCTCGAAGGAACCGAGTCAGCTTGATACGACTCAACCGTCTGAACCGAGTCGGAGCGAGCCGGAGAAGTCGGTTCGGCCCGGCTGGAGCAGGACGGACCTGCGGCGGCAGCTGGCGGTCGGGGTGAATGAGGTGACTAAAGCGCTGGAACGGAACCAGCTGAGCCTGCTGCTGGTCTGCGAGTCGGCGCAGCCCGCCCACGTCGTGGCGCACCTGATTCCGCTCAGTAGGGGTCGCTGTGTTCCCGCTTGCCGGCTCCGGGGACTGAGCGCCGCGCTCTCCGCCGCGATGGGACTCCGCAGCGTCCTGGCGCTCGGGTTCCGCCGCTCAGCCGCCGCGTTCAGCTCCACCGTGGCGGTCCTCACCCCCACACTGCCGCCGCTGGACGTGGCCTGGGCCCCCGGGCCGCCCGCTGAACCGGAGCCCGGAGAACCAGCGTCCAGAAAGAGAAAGCTTCCCGCCTCACCTGGTTCCTCAGAGCCGCAGAGTTCCGCTCTGCAGCCGCTCCGAGTCAAAAAGATCGTCCCGAACCCCTCAAAGATCCGAAAAGCGAAGAAAAAACAAGCCAAACTCAAGTGATCCAGCATTCACTTACTCTATTACACTGTAAATAAAGATATTCCATTAAAATGTGTTTCCTTTTGCATCCATTCATCTGAAAAAATGCAGCATTTTGGGGGTTTTATTCAGGTGGTGGATGAATCTCAGCACTGCAGTGATGCGGGTATTAAAGGAGCAGACACAGCAGTGCTGCTGGAGATTTCTAAAATCACATCAGCTATGCACATGCGATTCAGAGAAACATCCACCACCTAATTAGTATCGCTCTGTGGAGGTCCTTTAAATGTTGGAGGACAAAATAAAAAGAATTTAGAGAAACAGACGGACTACTAAGTCCACTATATATAAGGAGAGGAGTTCATAAAAGTGGTCTGAAAGTCATTAAGACCCCCTTTATTTACCCATTAGAGTTACAGATGAACTTCTGTTTCCATTTCTACATCTACATGGTGGAGTAATAAGGTGGAGGTGTCTTACAGCGAGCATTTCAGATGGATACAGCAGCACTACATACACCCATAGTCCACCACCCAACTAATACTCTGTGGGGGGTTCTGGTCTTTAGGTATGGTATTAATGTAAGAAATGCATGAATAGGAATTCCCAGATGAATTTGCTGAACCGGAGTAGGGAGAACCTGCATCTAGGAAGAGAAAGCTGTCTGACTGACCTGGTTCCTCAGAGCTGCAGCGTTCCACGCAACCATCAAAGATCAGAAAAACCACCGTGTTCTGACCCCAATGAAGTTGGGATAGTTGTAATTTGCTTTGGATAACAACATCTACAAAATGACCAAATGTAAATGTAGGTGGTGGATGAATCTCAGCACTGCAGTGGTGCGGGTATGGGTGGAGCCTTTTAAATATCACCACATCAACTTCAATGCAGTGCAGTGAATCATCTACCACCTAAATGATACCTGCATTGTGGGGGTCCTGTTTGAGTTACTATAGCAACAGCCGAGGAGTCTTGTTTTAGCATCAACATCACCGACTGTTCTCCAGCCAACTAATACTCGCTCTGTGGGGTCCTGATCATTAGGGATGAGATTAAAAGATGAGATTAAAAAAATTAAAATCAATTCCCAAGTTCGTAAATGCAGGAATTGGTCAGTTTTGAGAGTCAGATGATCTTTATTCAGTCAGTTATTCATGCTGGTATTCGGTATCGGTTTAGAGACTCGGGTTGCCACCATGTTCGACTTCCTGCTGGTACAACGTCTCCTTCAGCCGTGTGAACCACCTGCGGCGGCGCTCGTTACAAAAAACGTCTCAAAGCGCAGTGCTTCGTTTCAAAACAACATCAAAGAGATAAAAAAAAACATCTCGCAAATAAGGCAAGTACTCAGGTGACATGGGATCAGGGTCCAAACACATCAGGAACTAAATCATGCTCGGGTCTCAGGAACTAACAAGAGAAAGAGTCTGGGACTCGGAAAAGCAAGCTTCGGTTTGAAAACATGAGCAGGTTCTGGTTTGGTTCCAGGAGGTTCTACATCAGAGGAGCATCACCCAAAGCTTCTGTACGTTATATAAAAATCAGTCACATGGAACACTTCAGTTCTCTACAGCTGTATAGAACCAGAAGCTGGAATGAGCATCATCATCATCACACTGACGAGGCCCGGGATCGTTCCACCGTTCCGCTTCGATGTGCTTGAAAACTTTTCAGGACCTCCCACTTCATTTATTCATAAGAAATGATTGACAGTTTCAAAGGCGAATAGATAAAAGCATACGATAAACAATTCTAAATATCAGAATTGTTTGAAATTAGACTAAACACGTGGAAATACACTGGGGGGAGGGGGGGGGGGGCATAGCTACTGCTGTGCGTCTCACAAACCGCCCACGAAAAAACACCAAGATTGCGACGATTGTGCGAGGAAAATCAAATGATACATTCTTCACATGTAAAAAGTAGAAGCTAAGCAGCTGCAGGAACCACGGCGGAGTTCCTATAGCCCTTTAACATGGACGCGGCGCGGGAGCTGCTTCTGGAACCCGATACAGGAGCGTTGCAGAGGACAGATACTGAGGCTGAAGGACATGCAGTCGACATTCCAATTCATCCCAAACGTGTTCAGTAAAGTATAGAGTATGAAACATACAGATCATACTATATGGCACCACCTTAAGGTCGGTTTGGTCCAGTGCACACGCCCCCCGGTGGTGGTTCACCATCACAACAGTTATTATAGATCATTATAATTATGCTGCAGTTAGAGGTTAAGGGACACATATTTTGTCAGAGCCATGTTTCTATAATAAAAGCGGCCATTTAGTGTAAATTTCACATTTATAATGAAGTAAATCCACTGTGTTGAAGCCTCTTCAGCATTTCCCGAAGACTTTTCTATAGATAGCAACTGATTTTTGTGCCCTGAACCTCATTTCCACAATTTACGCCTGCTGGATCAATTAGTTTTTTGTCTTTATCACTAGCCACTGCTTTTTATGTGGATCTTTAAATGCATGTGATGTCACAGACATCGACACACCCATTGGTCAGTAGCACTACTGTCAACTTTCCAATGAAATCAATAATAGCTTCATTATTTGACCATCATTTTTGATAATGCTGAGAAAAAAAGATCCTCCAGGTGACACAGAGCAGGAGATTAAACGATTGGGTCGTTTTAAAAAGTTGAGTGGATCCTCTAAAGTCTAAGAGAAGAACATACCAAACTTTACCTGGGTCTCCCCTGGTACAATTCCACACGTTGGCTTAACTCCACGCCTCCCTGGGTTCCTGAAGCAGCACCAGCAGGTCATCAGTACATGAGAGGTAACATCAAAGACTTTGGGTTCGACCCCCGCCCCCATCCGGGCGCCTTGTAAACCACACGGCGTAATAAATATCACATGACCTACACAGATTCTCTCTCACATCACTGCACCTTCATACATCAGAGGAAAGCGGGAAAGGGTTCGGCGGCGTTCCGGAGCGGAGGCGGGTCCGTCTGCGAGGGGAACCGAGGATGTGTCTGCAGCTTCTAAAATGACATGACGCAGCTCTTCGGGACAGAAACGGACAGAAACGGACGGCGCGTCCGCCGTATGGAGGAGTCGGTCTGAAGCGGATGTTTCTCACATTCAGAGACACAGAGGAACCGAGGTCTCAGAACAAAAACGAGACCCGCATGCTGCACGATGAAACTGATGCACTGCGTGGGGTTCGTTCAGGCTCGCCGACGACCTCCAGCGTCCCGAGCACCGGCAGGAGCGGCCGCCCGTTACTGCAGGACGAGACCCACCTGCCGAAAAAATTGAATATTTTGAAAATAGTTTTGGCCGGATTAAAAAGCCTAAAGGGACACATCTGGCCTGCGGGCCGTAGTTTGCCCTCCCCTGCTGTTTAATACGTTCATTTTAAATATGTAAACTCCAAATGCCATTATTCATTTAAAAACAACTTTCACGCTGTTATCATGTTCTCCACCGTAGGGCAGCACCGCTATTCCACTAGTATCCATTATTAGGCGTATATTTCTGCTCCTTAAATCTGATTGGCTGACATCAGTCGTGACATCATTGAATATAACAAACACCTCTGAGGCATCACATTTGTTTCAATGCATGTTTTTTAAAAATACATTCTCCAATTTGGCCACCAGATGGCAGTAATTTGTAGAGAAACCAGTCTCCGGTTGCGATCAGCGTTCATTTAAAAAATAATAAATAAATGAATTAGATTACGTTGCAGAAAAGCAGATTATTTACGATTTTGTTTAATAAACACATTTCTGAATCAAACCTTGTTCTTTTTATTAAAGTGTATTTGTCATTGTTATACAAAAGCAATAAGGTGCTTGAGGTTTTGTATTATTCTGAACCAATGACACAAATTATTTACAATAATGCCACCCTCCCTTATTGCACTGCACCTCTGAATTTGGTTAATACCTCTGAGGGAAACGTGACATAATCATAAACTAACTAATTTAGTTTCTCTGGTTTGAATTGAATAAGCTCCATTAATCGATTTACAAAAACTTTAACATTTTTATGAATTTATAATATTTATTAGAAGACAGACATGTTTGATTCCTGTGGACCAGGAGGGTGGAACCAATCAGAGTTCCTCTTACCTTCTCAGGATCCATACTCGGACATTTCCAGTTATACAGGTAATACTGAAGGTTTCCGTCTCCGATTCCGAACTTGAGCTTTTCCAAGAAAGTCTTGTTCTCCATTAAATCCAGAGCGTTAAAAACATCAAAGCCTTTCTGTAAAAACATCAAAGACAAAACGTAATGAGCAATAATAATAAAAATATGAACACAAACAATGGTTTTACAGGCACTTTGTGCTTGAACTCCTAATAAAAAGCAAATCCGACCACTAGATGGCAGTGTTTGGTAAAATACTGCTTTCCATCAGTTTACTTTAAAAACCAGATTAGATTACTTATAACACTTAATTACTGATTTTTCTGTCAAATAAATGCATTTATGAATCATTTATGTTCGTAAGCGTTATATATGAACCATGCGATCACCTCGTTCCCGTGATTGATTCACAATGATGCCCTGCCCTCTGGTACCTCATTGCGTTATTATTTACCAGTTTGGCGAGGATGAGTGCGTCGTTCATCAGATCCATCAGCGGCGTCTCGGTGTGCACGTTGTAGAAGGAGTACGCCGCCTTCAGGGTCTTGTGCAGCGGGTGGTGCATCACCGTGGAGGGCAGTGTGTAGAAGCTGAAGAAGTCGGTCAACCTGCCACCAGGAGCCTGAATCAGAGCGACACAACGGTTGGAGGGGGGGGGATGACACGGAGTCGTTGTTTACAGACGTTAGCGTGTGAGATACCTCCACCACGTATGTATCGATGATGTTCTCCTGCGGGAAGAACCAGTGCTGCACCTCCTCCTCCCCCATGACGGGTCGCAGGTGGAACTGACTCAGGTACTTCTGTAGCAGCGCCGTCACCTGCCGCACGTCGCCCGTTCTCATGGACCGCAGCCCGGGGATCCGAGTGTTCTGTGGTTGGAATATGACACGGTAATTAGTTGTAAAGCAGGGGCGGGGCAAATAGTTTGATATTTGGGCCACAATGGGATCTGAGATTTGACGGAGGGGCGGGGCCAAGATCGGATAGGCAGCGCGCTGACGTGAGGACCGATTCAAACGACATTAACAGGCAGCAAAATATGTACGGTTAATAATGCAAAGATTTTTGCAGATATTAATATTAGTAGATATTATAATAGAAGAACATTAAAAAGCTTTTTTTTTTTTTAATAATTAATTTTAACTCTTTTTTTCAGTTCTTTTCTGACTCTGGCATTGTGTGCAAGTGTATACACAGCCAGGTGTATATTTACATTACATACACTGTTCTGTCATTTGTAAATTATAATGACTGAATGTAAATCTATAAATGTAAATCTGGTAAAGTGTGCCATCTAGTGGGAAAATGCCGGCATAGCAAGCAAAATTGTACACAATATTCTTTAAATATTAAAAAGCATAACGGGTCCCACCATAGTTTGCCCCCCTACGTCTGTAAACAACAAACTATAATGAGCCCCCCCCCCCCACTAAAGCAACAAATCATGGTTAATTCTGCGTTAAACACTTAATACCGGTGAGGCTGCACTTACATCAGGTAGCCTGTAGAGTTTCATGGTTCTCTGCAGAGTCATGTTTCTGCTCAGGTGAGAGAATTTCACCTCGACGAGTTTCCTGGGGTTCAGCGAGCGATGCCAGTACCTGCAGTAACACATCACACATTATTGAGCGAGTCAGACGCGCTGCGGCGGCGGATCTGTTTACTCTGGATCATACGGTACCTGCATGTGGACACGGGTTTGGGCAGAACCACTCCAGCAGTGTACACAGCCTGGTAAATCCCCTCCAGGTTGACCCGACGTGTGATTTCTCGGATCAGAACCGGTGCTACGCGCTTCGAGCGAAGCTTTTTATGCACGCACAGGAAGTTGATCTCCACCATCTTCTTTAATCTGAAAAAAGGCAGAAAAAGAACCTTCAGCTCGCTGTAATCTTGCTTTCTTTGTTTAAATCTTACTGCTGCTTGTTAATCAAGTTTTATCTGCATTAACTATTTTTAAGGCACTTTAGCACGTTCTCCTCTCGGCGCTGGGGATTCCAGGTTCAAATCCCAATCTGGAGTGTCAAGGTCCTCCCATGGTCCAAAAACATGGATTCAAGGTGAAACGAAGGCTTTAGATCAGACTTTCTCAATTGGTGGATACGTTGTGGGCGGGACGTGGACCGCTTGTAATAAACACAGTGGAACTTTGGTTTTTAATGACTTGCGAGATCAGCGGTATCTGAACACTTGACATGGACACGCCTCATTGTCACCATTAAGTTTCCCTTGAGAAGTAAAAGTGAAGTTAACACTTGACCTATAGCGCCATCATGGAACCAAACAAAGTTTCTAGATCCAGCAGCCAGTCACAGAAACAAAGCAGAAACAGGATCGCGTTGAAAAAGAAAAATCTTTCAAAAATACCAGAGCGCCATTAAGATCGCTGAAATTGTCAGAGGGTACGGAAATTTGCCGTCTAGAAGTCCCACTGTGGTGAACAAAGAAGCGATAAGCTGACGTACAAAACAAAGACTAAAGACGACGATACAAAAACAGTTAGATGGTAGTTCTGTTAAATGGTCATTCATATTAAATTCTTAAATAAATTAATATAAAACACTTTATATATAATTTCTTTGTTCCGTTTTCAGTGTTAAACTCTACATTTATGATTTATAAAATGTGTTTTATGCATGTTGGAGTCTCTATGACAAATTAAATGGATTTACATTTATTTAAAAATGGAAATAGGCGCCTTCGTTTTTATAGATTTCACCGATTGTTTGCAGACGGATTGGCAACGAAAACAGAGGTCCAAATGTCCATTTTAAAAAAATAAAAACTAAATTAGTGATTATCTTATTTTGAATCTGTCAAGAAACAAAGAGAGGCACTCGTCTGACACGCACAGCATTCTTGTTGCCATGGTAACCGTGGTTACCATGCCATGGCAATCGCCAAAATGGCGAAACAAATATAACCTGGAGAATTTGAAATGTAGATTTTCGTTTGTGTTTTATAAAAGTGGGTCGCGACTTAATGACCATGAGAACATACGGAGAACCATTGATTCTTGAATATATCCTGTGTATATATCCCATCCTGTGTGCATCTTGATGATTAAGCGGAATACGATGAGACGCTTTAATGTGATGCTAAAATTCGGAGGCCACACTCACGTGTCGTAGATGTGGATGTTTGCCGGAATGGCACTGATGAAACCCACCAGCTTCTTATTGGAGGAGACCCTCACCCCACAGTGCCACTGGGGCAGCCAGCCGGGTGGACGCAGCGCCCTGACGGCATCAGAAGGATTTCATCATTTGTTTGGGTTCAGTGCCGTATATAAACACACGTGTCACACAAGTAACAAAATGTTTTATGATTTTAGAATTTTCCCTCAGTTTTACCATTTAAGAAAATTTGGCGAATAGTCGAATCTGAACATGTTGTCATCGTCCTCCACGTAGTTCTCGTTGAGCAGCGTGTACAGTTCCTTCAGCTACGAGAACAGAAGCAGACTGTGATCAGTGACCCGTAACCTCATCATCACAGAATGACGTCCCAGCACTCACCACTTCAGCGTTACTGAGGTCCAGCGTGTCCCACATGAAGCCCTGTGGGAGAGAATACGGCTCCTGACGCACATTTTCTTTATCCGGCTCGATCGGACCGTGAGTCGTCACCACCTCGTCTGGAAATCAACGGGAGTTTAGGTTAAAACATATAGAGAAATTATAGAAAAATTATGAAGGTTGCTATGATGACAGTAACTCCGGAGAAATTTGTTCTCCCTCTTCAGCGGCTGCCCCAGTCCAAGGTCAGGCCGTCTGAAGATAGAGGGTTAGTCAAAATAGTAGATAAGGGTCAGTCCTTACGGCGATGCAGCGGGTAGTTTTCCAGGCTTCCGTCTCCGTGTTTTGCGTTCTTTAATTCCAATCCATCCAGTCTCAACCGAACAGCTGTGAGATTCTCCAAGATTAAATCCGTGTTCCGCGATAAACCCGCAGTCTGAGTACTGACCAGTTCCGCCAGTCCATAAAGCAAGCTGGACGGTGTCCGGGGCAGACTGACAACTGACCCAACTTGTCTAATTTTCCGATACATCAGTGCGATGCCCGATCCAATCAGCAGAGCGCATGTGATCATCAATCCAAACAGATAAACATCTTCAACGTCCTCAATGAAAAGCGGCGACAGGCATAGGACTCTCCAATCCCCCCACGCTTTCCTCGCATATCCAGCCGCAAACGTTCCATCTGGACACTCTGGCTCCCCCAAACCTCGTCTTCTCGTCGAGAAGATGGTGTCCATGGCATTTAAAGACCAATTGATTAATTTCATTTTGGTTTGAGTAACTGTTTCAGAGAGACAGAGCTAAAGCAGGAGAACACATGAGGAGAGAGCGAGAGAAGCGTCCGCCTCCTCAGAGCGCCGCAGCAAGAACCTCAACAAAACACTACAGAATAAAAAGTAAACTACTTTCAGCTTGTTTCCATCAGGTGGCGCCACAACAGATAAGATCCCCATGTAAACTCAGGACAGTGTTACACTTTCTGACACAACCCTGTTATAACCTGCAGGTCAGAGACGGGTGAGACAACATAAGCAATGGCTCAATAATGACTCACAAAGTTTAAACACAGTTTGTAAACAAAGCAAACATTTAAAATTTGATTCCACCCAGAAAACCAAAAGTTTTTGGACAAACACTTTATATAAAACATAAATGCTGCAGGAAACAATCATTACAGGAATCAAGCAGCTCGGCTCAAGGGCTGATTAACGAAGGGTCTTCTTTTTCTAAAACGTTTCCTTTTAATTCAACATCATGTTTTTTTACATCAGTGTTTAATGTTTTGTTTAAAACATCATCTAAATGACCTGATTATACTTTTATTTTGACATTTTATGAACATACTAAACCCATTGATTTTAATTAAAATTAAAAATGCAAACTAAGAATACAGACTTTCCTTTTTTCCCTCCCCGATCATCACGCCGGTTATCGCTCGACTCCTCAGGTTCGGCAAGAGGGGTCTGGGTGAGCGCCGAAATAATTGGTGAAAAACTGGATGGCTGTTTGCTTGAAGCTGGATTTCCTCTGTACCCCGTCCTCATGGCAACTCTGTCAATCTTGTTACCATCATCTGAGCTTGTTTGCCAAAAGGTGCTCCATGAAGTATCTCCATCTCCCATCATTCCCAATGTATTCCATATTTTCCTTTTTGTCATTTCTGTCTTCCTGTCCCGTCTCCCCATATTGTATGTACGACGGGAGGATGGCTCATTTTACTATACGTTGTACTTGCTACGATTAAAGCTATACCAATATTATTATTATGAGATTATTATTATAAACACGGTTCTGCTCAATGAAGCGATATTAAAACATAAAAACACACGTGGTGATGAGGATATAAATGTTAAATTGACAAAATGAAACTATTATATTGGGCGGCACGGTGCCGGCATGTTCGCCTCTCTGCGCTGGGGATTTCTGGTTTGAGTCCCGATCTGGGTGGAGTTTCCATGTTCTCCTCATGTCTGTGTGGGTTTCCTCCTGGTCCTCCAATTTCCTCCCACAGTCAAAAAACATGGATTCCAGGTAAGTTGAATGCTCTTAATTGCCCTGTATAGTGTGTGTGTGTGTGGATGTGTGAGTGAGTGATGGATAGATTGGCACCCTGTCCTTGGTTTACCCAGCGCCCAATATGTTCTCCCCTGAATGGGCATGGGGAACCCCATGACCCTGGTAGAGGAATAAGCAGAAGATAATGGATGGCTAGAAACTATTATTACTAATTACTATTATTACTTATTATTAAACTAATTACTAATAATAAAAGTGGGTGTGGCATTTGTAACAGAATGGCTGATAATTAAAACATTATAAACAATTACACAGAAAGTTACACAACATGCTTGGAATTTGTGTGAGTAATGCTTGACACTTGTGGAATGTAAATAAAGCAATCTTTGCTCAGAGAGCAGAAACCTGCTGACTGCATGCTCACTGTGGTTCAGATCAGAATGAAAGCAGATCTTACTGAGTTTGGGGACGGGCTGCGTGTCCCAGAACTGGTACTTGTGCTTCGTTGCATTGTCTATGTTCTTGGCAGGTCCCTGACAGGTGGACAGCATCTCCATCGCCCTCTGGATGTCCTGCAGCTTCTGCATGGGGATGGCTGGATTCTGATAAACACACACGAGGAAAAATATACATCAGATTTTACTGATTTTTACTGGGAACTTTTTCTCAAATGGGGCACATGATCATTTGGCATCAAGGTGCCAAACTCAATTCAAAGTAAGAGTACAATGTGAACACAAGAACACCATGCACACATACATATATACTGATTAACACCATCATTTACAGTGGAGGAAATAAGTATTTGATCCCCCACCGACTTTAAAAGTTTTAATACAAAAAAATTAAAATCTTAAGTGACACATCAAAAAGCAAAATGAAAAAATGAGAGAACAACATGACATGAAAAAAAAAGAAAAGAAAAAATAATTTGAATTTTATTGAAGGAAACCAGTATTTGGAAATAAGTGCACACTTCAGAAGTCATTTTAGAGCGCACTCCTCTCTGCAGATCATCTCCAGATCCTTCAGGTTTTTAGGAATGCATTTGGAAATGCTTTGGAATCTTCAGCTCTCTCCATAGATTTTCGGAGGGATTGAGGTCAGGGGACTGGCTAGGCCATTTCATGACCTTGACATGTGTTAGGTCGTTGTGCTGGAAGACCCATCCACGACCCACTTTCAGTGCCCTGGTGGAGATAAGGAGGTTGTCACCCAGGATTTTGCGATACATGGCCTGATTTAGCTTCTTGTCGATGCGATAAAGTTGGCCTGTGCTTTTAGAAAGAAAAAACACACCCCCAAAACATAATACTGCCACCATCATGCTTGACGATGGAGATGGTGGTCATATTCTGTATTATTCTTCCTCCAAACTTGTCGAGTTAAGTTGAGGCCCAAAATCTCAGGTTTGGTCTCAGCTGAGCATAGTACGTTCTCCCAGTCTCTCTCACTGCAGGATTTTAAACCATTGCGTTTCAGTGTATTACCAATGTTTTATTTTATTTTTTTGAGACTGTGGTTTGAGCTGCTTTGAGATCATTAACCATCTCTTTCCGTGAAGTTCTTGACTGATTTTGAACCCTCACGAGGTGAGATCTTGCATGGAGCTCCAGGCCGAGGTCCATTAACAGTAATGTTGTACTTTTTCCTCTTCCCAATAATTGCACTAACAGTGGTCACCTTCTCATCCAGCTTCTTACATATGACTTTGTAGCTCATTCCAGCCTTCTGTAGGTCAACAATTTTGTTCCTGACATCTTTAGACAGCTCCTCAGTCTTGCCCACGGTGGAGATGTTGGAGTGGCACTGAGTCTGTTGGCAGGC
>JAOUQT010327095.1:0-13702 GCA_025769995.1 Xyliphius kryptos
GTGACTACCTCTTGAAGCTCATTGAAAGAATGCCAACAGTGTGCAAAGCAGTAATCAGAGCAAAGGGTGGCTGCTTTGAAGATATTTTATAAAACATGCTTGCAGTTATTACAACTTTTTGTTACGTACATAACTCCACGTGTTCATTTATAGTTTTGATGCCTTCAGTGAGAATCTACAATGTAAATAGTTGTGTTTAAAATAAATAAATTGAATGAAAGGTGTGTCCAAACTTTTGGCCTGTAATGTCTATATCTGTTTCAGTGATGTGAGCTTTACATGCACTGTATAATACCGGTGGAAGTTACTCAGTATTGTCCCGTGGGCCAAATATAATTGCACAATGGGCCAAATTCAACAACTATGATATAGAACAGTGGTTTTCAACCAGTGGGCCGCAGATGTACTGCAAGGGGGCGTTGGCCAAGACTTTTTTTTTTTTTTTTTTTTTTGCACACCACATGCAGCGCTAGCTAGAGGACTGGTTAATATGCTGAGCTATCTATTTGATTACTAACTAGTTAGTTAGCTACTATAGTCTGAGTGACACTGTTGTCTTGTGTACATATCATGGATAAATGGTTAAAAACAGGGCCTTTGACAACAAGAGACCCTGAAGCTGGACCATCTACAAGTGAAGCAGCCACTTTATCTCTTACTGAGCGTTAGGTGAGTGACAAAAAGTGCTGTAAATGGTTAGTTACGTTTGTTGTGTGATTATGCAGTCAGTTTCACAGGTCACATGGATAGTTACACTGTATTTAGTTTTGAACGGCAATAAAAAAAATATTCTGGGGGGCTGAGGAAAGCTTTGGGGTTGGCCAAGCGGGCCTTGGGTTGCAAAAGGTTGGGAACCCCTGATATAGAGCATTAAGATATTCACGACATTTCACATAAAACATAAAAACCATCACCTCTGGATCAGCGAGCCTCTGCGATAACCCGACCACAAACACCAGATTCCTCTGGACCACTCGCACGCTGGCCAGGTGCTTGCGGTTCTCTGTGATTTTCTGCTTTCGCTCATTCTGCTTTTGCTTTTTTTCATTCTTTATCCTCTGCAGCTCCTCCTGAGACAGGGGCTTGTATACCGCCGGATCCTCTGGATAGGGCTAAAGCACAAGAAAACACACACAGGCCGAGACTTTTTTTAAAAGCAGAAAAATTTACACCTTACAGTTATGTATAGATATGGGTAACCAAGAAAATATATAATAATAAATAAAAAGAAAGTAATAATTCAGATTTAAAAAGATTCAGACTGGACATTAAAAATGTAAAATGAGTTCACAGTCTTCAAACACGACAATAAACGCCATTTTGACCCCATTGTTTAAACTCCTTAAGTCTGTTGATCATTTCAAAATAAGACATATTTGACACGGACTTTGGCTATAATGTGTGTTGCGAACATGTACATGGGATCTGGTTATCCTGTTCACTGTCTCATGTTTTCTCGTGAGCCAAAACGCGAGTGAGGGAGACAGCAAGACAATCTTGTAACTTGTAAGAAAAAAAAACAGGATAAACAATAAAGAAGAGTCAGACTTATGATTTACCCTAAAATACACAATATTGCCAAAAGTATTTGCACACCCATCCAAATGATCAGAATCAGGTGTTCCAGTCACTTCCATGGCCACAGGTGTATAAAATCAAGCACTTCCGCATGCAGACTGTTTTACAAACATTTGTGAAGAAATTGGGCACTTTCAGGATCTTAGTGAATGGAACTGTAATATGATGCCACCGGTGCAACAAATCCAGTCCAAATTTTCTCGTTCCTAAAAATTCCAGTCAACTGTCAGCTGGATTATAAGAAAATGCAAGTCTTTTGGAATGACAGCAACTCAGCCACGATGTGGAGGCCATGTAAACTGACGGAGCGGGGTCAGCGGATGCTTGCACACATTGCGAAGAGGTCGCCTGAGGAACTGTCTGCAGAATCAAACTTCATGTGGCCTTTAGATTAGCTCAAGAAGAGTGTGCAGAGAGCTACATGTAATGGGTTTCCATGGTTAAGCAGCTGCATCCAAGACTTACATCACCAAGTGCAGTGGTGCAGTGGTGTAGAGCACGCCGCCACTGGACTCTAAAGCAGTGGAGGCACGTTCTCTAGAGTGATGAATCCTGCTTTTCCATCTGGCAATCTGATAACAATCTGGGTTTGGGTGGTTGCCAGGAGAACGGTACTTGTATGACTACATTGTGCCAAGTGTAAAGTATGGTGGAGGGGGGGGATTATGGTGTGGGGTTGTTTTTTAGGAGCTGGGCTTGACCCCTTAGCTCCAGTGAAAGAAACTCTGAATGCTTCAGCATACCAAGACATTTTGGACAATTCCATGCCCTCAGCTTTGTGGGAACAACAAGGAGCTGGTTCCTTTCTCTTCCAACATGACTGTGCACCAGTGCACAAAGCAAGGTCCATAAAGACATGAATGACAAAGTGTGTTGTGGATGAACTTGACTGGCCTGCACAGAGTCCTGACCTTTGGAGGTCATCTTTGGAATGAATTAAAGCGGAGAATGAGAGCCAGGCCTTCTCGTCCAATATCAGTGTGTGACCTCACAAATGCACTTCTATAAGAATGGTCCAAAACTCCCCATAAACAAACTTGAAGTTGTTCTAGTCTGGCAAAGGGTGGACAGATATCATACTGAACCCTATGGATTAGGAATGGGGTGTCACTTAAGCTCATATGTGAGTCAAGGCAGTTGAGCGAATACCTTTGGCAATATAGTGTCATCTTAATATCTGGTATCTCTTACACAGCAAAACAAAGTTACAGTTACATTTATATTTAGTTATTTAGCAGACGCTTTTATCCAAAGCGACATACAGGTATCCCAACTTGGTTGGGGTCAGAACACAGGGTTACATACAGACACCTAGGAGCAATGAGGGTTAAGGGTCTTGCTCAAGGACCCACATTGGTAACATCAGTGGGATTTGAACCCCCAACCTTCTAATTGATAGTCCAACACCCTAACCACTGAGCTACCTCTCCCTCAGGAGATAAAGACCGTACAACCTATGAATCCGTTTTTGTCTATTTTCAAAACAAAAATTAAAAATATTTGTAGAAAACGGAGCAAGGAAATTTACATCTTATTTCTTTATTACAATGAATAAATGTAAAGACAAGGCTTTACCAACTGACAATCACACACACACACAAAAAAAAATCATGCCATACTTCTAGTTAAACTACCAAAAATTGTGGTAAACAGCCAGATGCACCAAAGTTTTCATACATTTACTATACATGCTTTTACTTCATGTAAGGGTGAGTGATGCAAAAATAAACCTACCTTCCGACAAGCAGGACACAGGCCGTTTTCGTCGGTCCGAATCCGATGCCAGCAAAAACGACAGATCTGGTAGCCACAGGTACAGGGGAAGAAGTTGACATCGTCAATTTCCAAAGGCTCCATGCAGAGAGGGCACTCCATTGGATCTTCCTTAACGTCAGGGCTACGGGACATTCTGCGCACTACACGTCAAGAGCGGACCTTGTTACGCTGCAGACGAAGAACTGCACCTGAGGCTAAAATTAGACAAAAAAAAAAAAGAATATTTAAAAATTGACCAGTATTCCAAAACTGAACGTTAAGATCCTTTAATCTTATTGGCTAAGCCATTAATTGACACAACTCTGACCATTTCACATTCATATTAACGTGTGACAAATTATTTTTCAGATGTTATTTCTAAACTGTGTTCTGTTATTTGGCCACTAGATAGCAGTATTTGGATGTTCGAGAACCCAGCAACCTCTTACTCAGCAATCCACATTCACTTTAAAAAACAAACAAGATTATATTGCTGGAAGACCTTTATTAACAATTTTGCGTTCAATGAACGCATTTATGAAATCAACCCTTGTTTTTTTATTATAGTGCGTTTGTAACAGTTTCACAAAAGCGATAAAATGTGTTCCGGTGCTTAAATCTGATTGGCTAAGTCGCTGGTCTAGCCGTGACATTATTTACAATAACCCACACCTCTGACCGCTTCATATTCGTATAAATGCACGATATGAAAACATGTATACAGTTTCCCGAAGTTTTTCCATTAACAGTGTTTTGTAATTTAGCCACTAGATGGCAGTATTTGTTAGAGAAACAAAATCTTTTACTAGCATCAGGGTTCATTTAAAAGAATAAAACGTACTGGAGTATGTCATAGAAGGCAAGTTTATTAGCGATTTTGCCCTTAGTTAATATATTTATGAATTAAACCTTGTTTATTTATTATAGTATGCTGGTAACCGTTTTATAAAAGCAATAAGGCACGAAAAGGCGTGCGAACATCACAAATTTAAAGGTAAGGGTACCCAGTAGAAAAATGGTGGTTACCATGGCAATGTGAATGCTGTGCTGTCTGAGGCATGCCTCTCTCTCTTTTTCCCCCAAATAAAAGACTACAAAATCAGATGAGCATTATATTTTGAAAAACTACAACAGAACCTCTGTTTTTGTTGCTAATCATTCTGCAATCAATGAATGAAATCTGAAGCTCCTATTTTCATTTAAATCAATGTAAATCTAGTTAATATAATGTTTACAGTAATATATCAAATATATCATACATATAGAATTTGATATTCTTTTAATGTCAACAGCATTCACATCTCACCAGTTTGTAAGCACATTGACACATTTCGCTACTTGCTATAGATATAAACAGTTTCAGCATTCTTAATGCTGTGTCGTATTTTTTAACGATTTCCTCCTCTAACTCGAACGTGTTTCTGCTCTTTTTTTTTGATGCATTGCCGGATCTGGAAACTTTTTGGTCCCATGATGGGAGCTAAAAGCGTTAACTTCACTTTCACTTCTCAAAGGCAACTTAACAAGTCAACGAAGTGTGGCCAGGTCATGTGATCACACCGTAAATCCATCAAAAGCACCAGACATAATTTTCGTGGAGAAAAGAAACAAATACCGAATCCGGTGATGTCCGAAGTCAACGACAACAGAGGAGCTGCTGTATTTATTTTTTTACAAACTGTCCGTGACCCACTTTTGGGTTGCGACCAGCCATTTGAGAATCTCTGCTTTAGTGTATTGGGGAGTCCATAATGTCCAGTAAGAGATGCCATTACATAGCTCATATAATGACTTAAAAAGTTCATACACATTAGCACCACACTTCCGTTTTCAAATTCAAACCCCATTACTTCCTCACAATAAGTCTATTCAGTAACTCAGCACTTATTTACTCAGCCTTCAGTCATCGCTATGAAAACAAAACAAAACTGTAACAGTAACAGGGCTTTCTCTTCAGTCACACTGTATCTACATAAGTCTTTACTCAGAAAATCCACAGAGCTCATGCCTGACGTACAAATACTGTTTTTAAAAATCATACACAGAATTAAGATTCCTTTTGTTTTTGCACAGGGAACAACAAAACTAAACAAAGACATCATTTTCGTGGAGAAAAGCTACTTACACCGAATCCGGTGATTTCCAAAGTCAATGAAAACAGAGGATCCACTGTATTATTTTTTAAAAGCAGTCTGCGAACCCCCCAGACCATGTCTGTGGCCAACTTTTGAGAACCCCTGCTTTAGTAAATTGTAGAGCCCATCATGTCCAGTTAGAAATTCGATCACAATCTTTTTATCAACATCTAATATAATGACAAAATATAATTGAAAGATTTAAACCTAATAACTGGTTGGGCCACCCTTAGCAGCAACAACTGCAATCAAGTGTTTGCGATAACTTGCAATCAGTCTTTTACAGCATTCTGGAGGAATTATGGCCCCCCTCATCTAAGCAGAATTGTTCTAATTCATTTACATCAGAGGTATTTCAAGCATGAACGACCTTTTAAAGGTTATACCACAGCACCTCAATAGGATTCAGGTCAAGACTTTGACTAGGCCGCTGCAAAGTCTCCATTTTGTTTTTCCTTCAGCCCTTCAGATGTAGACTTGACGGTGTGTTTTGGATCATTGTCATGCTGCAGAACCCAAGTTCGTGTCAACTTGAGGTCACAAACAGATAGTCAGACAGTCTCCATCAGGATCTTTTGGTAGACAGCCGAATACATAGTTCCATTTATCACAGCAAATCTTCCAGGTCCTGATGCAGCAAAACAGCCCCAAACCATCACACTACCACCACCATATTTTACTGCTGGTATAATGATCCTTTTTCTGAAATGCAGTGTTTCCTTTACGTCAGATGAAATGGGACACACCTTCCGAAGAGTTCAACTTTTGTCTCATTGGTCCACAGAATGTTTTCCCAGAAGCCTTGGGGATTATAAAGATGTGTGTTTTGAAAAATTTTGATGTGCTTTAATGATCTTTTTGCTCAGCAGTGGTTTTCTTTTTAGAAATCTGCCACACAGGCCATTTTTGCCCAGTCTCCTTCTGATCTTAACTGACCTTAACTGAGACAAGTGAGGCCTGCAGTTCTTTGGACGTTGTTGTGGGGTCTTTTGTGACCTCTTGGATGTCTTGTCGCTGTGCTCTTGCTGTAATTTGAGGCAACCGGCCACTCCTGGGAAGGTTCACCCCTGTTCCATGTCTTTGCCATTTGTAGATAAATGGCTCTCACTGTGGCTCCCTGGATTCCCAAAGTTTTGGAAATGGTTTTATGACTTTTTCCAGACTGATTGATCTCAATTACTTTTTTTCTCAATTGTTCCTGAACTTCTTTGGATCTCGGCATGATGTGTAGCTTTTGAAGACTTCGATTTGTCAGGCAGATCCTAATTAATAATCAGGCCTGGATGTGGCTAGAGGCAGTTATAGTATGTTTTAACAAGGGGGGGGCAATCACGTTTTCACACAGGGCCATGAAGGTTTGGATCTTTTTTCTCCCTTAATAATAAATACCTTCATTTTCAAATAACATTTTGTGTTTACTTGTGATGTCTGACTACTATTTAAATTGGTTTGATGTTCCAAAAGTGTGACAATCATGCAAAAAAAAATAGGGAAATGAGCAAGGGGCAAACACTGTCACACAACTGCAACTATGTAATATATGCAATAATAAATATACACAAGTACTTTAAAATGTCAGGAACGTCTGTAAATATTTTACATTGCTGAACTGCTGTAAAAGTGTACAAAAGTACTTTTTAATGAGTATAATCAGTGTTGGGTGCAGTGGTATTGTAGTGTAGCTGCACAGGAAGACACAACGAGGGTAAATAAAGGCTGTAAAGAAACATCAGCTAAAAATACTCTGCCAAGTACATCAGCTGCTTGAGAAGTTGCCAGCACCACTGCTCCACTTTAAAAGGGAAGCAAAGCTAGGGAGCTAGGAAATACAGTGAAAGCTCCTCCCCTCATCCGGCAGCTCTACATGTAGGGTTATCTGGGCTTCCTCGAGCCAGCGAGTGCCAGGCAGTAATGGCCCAGGCAATCCAGAGCATACATGGATGGAATTAGCAACACTGTACAGGGTACAGTAACGGACTGAGAACAATCCTGTTAACTGCATTTCAGGCTAATCGTCTGTTAAAGCCCTTCATATCCATGTGACATAAAAGGTGAACTGACAGTTCTTCAAGTAATACAGATGGGAGGTCATGAATAAAGTTCTTAATGTTTTTATCCCCACTTATGATTGAAGTGCTACTGAGGTAACAGTAAGAAATGAAATCCGATGCCACCTAGGGCTGCAACAACTAATCGATTGAAAGTATTAAAATAGTTGGCAACTAATTAATCGATTAGTTGAGTTATTAAGTGTGCGTGTGTCCATCTTCTCCCCATGTCCGCGTGGGTCTCCTCCAGTTTCCTCCCACAGTCCAAGAACATGGACTCGGTAAATAAACTGCTCTACTTTGCCCCATATAGTGTGTGTGTGTCCAGCAGTAGATTGGCGCCCTGTCCTGGGTATATTTGCCGACCCTCGTAGAGGATTAAGCTGAAGATAATAAACGGGTTATGAAGTTATTACACACATAAATGCAGTTGCTACGCCCTA
Source organism: Xyliphius kryptos (assembly GCA_025769995.1). Taxonomy (NCBI): domain Eukaryota; kingdom Metazoa; phylum Chordata; class Actinopteri; order Siluriformes; family Aspredinidae; genus Xyliphius; species Xyliphius kryptos. The sequence goes on from JAOUQT010327095.1 coordinate 7,960, forward strand.
ATATGTGGCAGTATTAAGCAGGATGTGGATTATTGTAAAATAAATGAACCAATGCCATGCTTTGCGTAGCTCACGTGGCGAACTCTGGAAAAAGGGTTTGAAAAAAAGAGGACATGGTCAAAATATTCTTTAAAAGACAAAATCTGTTTTGCAAAAATCAAACTCAAATAAATCTTGTGTCCTTTAAAGTACATATTCATAGTGAATTCATTTTTTTTCCCTGTAAGAACAATGTAAACAGGCCAGTGTGCTGCAAGTGTAACTTTACTTTTGTTCCGTGCGAGTTGCGCCAATTTGTCTAAATATATTTTTCTTATGAATTACGTCGCTTTTACGTTAAAATTGAGTGTAACATTTTTAAATCTCGATTAATTGCAAAAACAATTAATCGTTTTATTCCTTTTTGGCGTGTCTTTAAAAAAATGTAATCTGTAAAGACAAAGAAAACAAACCAGTGTGATACAAGTGCAACTTTATTTTTGTTCTTTGCGAGTTGCACCACTTGGTCTAAAGTTCCGCTTACCAAAATAATATGTAATTATGTTGTTGATGACGTTGATGGTAAAACGTGTCGCAGCGGTTTTGGTTTTATTTATTTTTTTTAAATTTATTAAAGGTTTCATTTTAATTCCTAAGTGCGTCCTTTTAAAGAAATGCTTTTTCTTAACGCATGGGACGTCAATGGGTCAGCGCCGCTGCAGCAGAGCTAAAGATGAGAATAAAAAAAATTCACAAAAGTTTTTAAGACCGAAAAGCACCCAAATATGGAGTTACTTTCAACTACCTAAAGACAAAAAAATATTCTTACACTCTGCAAATCTTTAGTTCTTTTTCAAACCACCCTAAGTGTTTCGATTTGTGTTTTTTGTATTAAGAGACTGAATTCCACCTCAGAATTTTCCTTAAATACATAGCTATTTAAGTGAATGTTTCCATTCAATTTTGGGTTTATTCTGTGTCCTTAGTGATTGTTCGACATGATGTGTGTCCAAGTTTACAAGTGTGTGAGAAGGTCAGTGTGTGTGTGGGTGTAAATGGGTGGAAAGGAAGTGCATCTGTAAATGCACAAAGTCTACTGCAACTAGGGCTGGGACGATATGGCCTCAAATCAGTATTGCGATATTTCGTGCAGTTCACCTCGATAACGATAAATGGACGATACACACATAGCCCAAAACTAAAGAATGTATAAGGCCAACATAAATACTTTACAGCCATACTGATGGTACAATTCCCTTTTGATAGTCACATGACCACCCTACAGAGAGCACGGAGCGCAGCCTCTTAAAGGAACATGAACGTAGCCGACCAAAAAGCCAAAATCTCTTTAAAAAATTTTTAAGATACCGAAAATACAGATAAAAACAAATTGCCATCGGTTATCGTCATAAATTTTGAAATCGGTAAATTTTCGGTATATCCCCCAGGCCTAACTGCAACCAAAGAAAACTTCCCTGTATGTATGAGCATACTTGGCAAATAAGCTCGATACTGATGAGACATGTCCCTTATCGGTTTTATTCTTGCTATTATTTTAAGCACAATTAATTGTGTATGGAGTGTCATATACACAACAAATATAGTTTCAATAAAGCAAATAAGCATTACCACATGCACTTTGTTTCATATAAAGAAGGGTTTAACAGAAAGGTTTTCTTAGCAAGTTACATGACTGACTGAATAAGCCCTCTTTTTGTTTGCTTACAATGTTGGAGAGTCAAGTTTTGTTTGTTGTCAAAATAAAATGAACTTACATCAGTCTTACAACAGTTTTTTCTTTCCTTGTAAGAAAATACATCATTTAGACTAGTCGATAAAAAAGTTGATAGTTCAATAAATATAAAAATAGTTGTTAGTGGCAGTTAAAGGTTTCTGTAGCTGCAAGAGGGTGTAATATGTTCATCTCATAATAAAATCTAAAATTCAAAAAAATCACCACCAACAGGTGTGTTCAGACTTTTCTGGTCAGAGATGATTTTTTTTAGTGGCGAGGTCAGTGATCTACCAGGAATTATCTTTTTTTTTAAGCTGTAATGTTTAAACCTGTTTACTCACATCTTGTGTTGATATTATTAGCAATGCAGGGCTAGGGTTAACCCTAACCCTAACCCAGGTTAAAAAAAAATAAAATAAATAAATAAAAACTTATTCTGATGATTTTCACTGAATGCTGTCAGCCAGGTATGAGGAGTCTGTACAATAGCTGCTGATGCCAATTCTCGAACAGGCTGCCACATAATCATCAGTAAGGGTGGACCAATATCTGGACTTAGTTTCATGTAAAGGAAAATGCTGATTCACATAAGTAGGTTGATCCAAAAACCACTGTCAAATATGTGCCACATCTTATGTTTGTAGGAAAATGTGCCTCACACACACACTTTTTCGAATGTACAAGTATCTGTACAATAATTGCTGTCTGACAAACATTATGTAACATATAAAAACTTTACTATTACACATATTACTACAATGTAATATAAATATATATTAACACAATATATACATAAATATAACTTAAAAATCAGGGAGAGGTAGCTCAGTGGGTAGGGTGTTGGACTATCAATCTAAGGGTTGGGGGTTCAAATCCCAGCTCTACTGTAGTTACCAATGTGGGTCCTTGAGCAAGACCCTTAACCCTCATTGCTCCAGGGTCCTGTATCAACCCTGTATTCTGACCCCAACCAAGTTGGGATACTTGTAAGTCGCTTTGGATAAAAGCGTCTGCTAATTAACTAACTAAATGCAACTAAATGTAAATGTAAAAACAATACTTTCCAAGTAACAAAAAACTTGAACCATGAGCTAACAGCATGGCATGTAACACCCAAATCTATCTTGAAGACAGTGTGAAGCACAACCTCATTAACTCATGACATAATTAACCGATGAAAACTCACTGCCAGTGAGGGGGGGAGGGGGGGGAGCATCAAACATGTGGAAGTCTTTGCAGAACATGACTGACGTGATCTACCAACTTTCACTGTGCTTTGAACCCTACACATTTCCACCAGTGTCGTCTTTGTCACTAACGTGAATTAATCTGCAGAACTAATCAAAATATGGCGAATATCTTAAGCCACAAATACTTAAAATTAACTAATAAAATGTCTATGATAATTTAATTCAACATGTCACACAAAGGATGACCACAATCCCAGACTGCTGATGTCCAGGTGGTCTGAGATGTTTAGATTACTGAAGCCCAAAGATGCTAACCGCAGCTATAGCACCAGAACATATTTCAGTAAGAGCTGTGATAAGAGAATGCATCTTATCATTGTTTTGTCAAAGGCTTACGCTTCCTCAATATAAAAATGATTAAATCTACAACCGGTCCCTCACTGATGCAACACATATTTTAATATTTACCAAAGTTACTTCCTAAAAGCCAACAGTACTATATTGCACATATAAGAACATCATACTAAAAATATTAAAGGTGCAGTGTATAGATTTAGATGAACCATTAGGGGCTTGCGTTTTTAGAACATAGCCTATTAATTGTAAAAACATAAAAGAGATTCTGTTTGGCAAAAGGTCTGCTTTTAGAAGGTTGTTATCTTGCTTTGAGTCAGTGCTGGCATTTCCCTTCCTCACACAGCTGACCATCAGTAGAACATGGAGGTGAAATGCTGCTCCTGACTAAATAATCTGCACCCTCAGCCCCTTTTAGTGATGCCGCTCCAGTCAGCAGTGTCAGTCACATGTTGCAGTGTTCACTTCTGTCTACTAGGGGTGTAAATCTCAGCCTTCAAACCGATATCGATTCTTAAAGCCATCGATTACTTTCAATACTAAAAAAAACTCAATTAAATTCGATCCAATACAAAGTTCCAATAAATCAACAATAAATAACGCTTGTTATGTAATAAGCGTTACATAAACTACTTAAACTACCGTGTTCCTACGTGCCTGCGGTGTTGTTCGGATTCATGTGTTGTTCTGATTCATGGTGTCTCAGTTTATGGTTTGCCAAAGTGTTTTCGCTGTAAGGACGTGGAGTTTTGGGTACCTGCGATTCCAATGTATTGCGATGTTTGTAAGCAGTGCAGTTATTTTAGATGCAGAAATCTTTTTTAAATCAGGATGATGGTATATTTTGAGAGCCTTATGTCTCCATTTCTTCTTCCTCTTGTAAAGTATAAGGAAAGATGAAAGACAATTAAGTAGCACCACCTGAAGCTTTGGAGGAAGTACTATGTGTACATCAGAGCGAATGTTAAAAAAAAATGGTGGAAATAAAGCCGGCTATATAAACACATTAAACGTTACTCTTGCAGACTGCTGTGGAATCAACGCACCAATTCAAAAAGATTAATATTTACACCTCTTAACTTGAACTTCTTTTCTAATCTGTTTTTAGGAGTTACCAGCTACTCATCCACAACACTGCCAGAGCACTACAGCCAGGAACTTTGAAAACTCTTTATAGAAGATCAAAGCCACTATGATAATTGCACTCATATTTCAAAAGCCTTTGCTAACATCACACAACTGGTCCTGACGGACAGAATCTTACTTTATTGAACAAGGGGGATTGCAGTGCTGTCAGTATAATACATCCAAAACCACAGAGCTTTCCTTCTCACAGAGGAAAGGTCATTAAAAAAAAAGAATTAACGTCTATAAAAGGACAAATCCATATATAGACAATCTGTACCTTAATTGAACTTAACACTATACTTTACTTTGTCTGACCAGTCAAAGGAAGAGAAATCTCCCACTAAGCCTTTGTCCTCTTGTTCATCCTTTTAAAACGCAACAAAAAACAAGGAACCCCCACCCCCACCTGTCACTTTAGCTTTTTCTGGGTTTCAGCCTCATAATGTAAAGCTGCTTTGAGATGATAAACTCTTCGAAATCATCGTATATAAATAAATGAACTTTTAACTCTTGCAGAAGCTGTTTTGTAAAGAGGAAATAGTGTTCAAAATGCTACCGGCCCACGGAAAACCCCACACATCTACACACTGCTCTACAATCCACAAGCGTCCAAGACCTGTATAAATAAATGAATTACCCGGTCTAAAATTATCACAGGTTTAGAAAAGGACAAATCAGAGACCAATACTAAAAATAAAAAACAAAGCAGTGAACCGTACATGACTGCTGATGCATTTCAAGGTAACCAGTATATAGTAAAGTCATAAAAAGTCACTGAAGGGTCATAACTAAGTGTATGAGTCATTGAAAGCTCATGTCATCACTTTATTCATTAATAAAGTGTGAATAAGCCTTTTATTCGGGGTGGGCCAAGCCTTGGGGCAAATGCGATCTCTTTCCCACAGATACTGTTTCCGATAACTCTATGCGTTGTGTAAAGCAAAAGGAAGTGCATTCTTTTGTTATCTGCAATTCACTCATGAGGGAACATCTAGGAAAATGCAGTCTAACGAGACAACTGACACTTCTGGGATGTTAACACTTCTGGGATGTTTGTTGAAAAATGGATGCAGAAAGTATAGTGATAAATACTATATACAATAACTAGTGGAATACCTGAAAGCTGAAAGGCAATTGTTTGTGAAGCAGTAGTAGTTTGGGCGTTTATACACTGCTCAAAATAATCAAAGAAACACTTAAACACCACAATGTAACTCCAAGTCAACCACATTTCTGTGAAATTAACCTGTCCAGTTAGGAAGCAACACTGATTGTGAAGCAATTTCACTTGCTGTTGTGCAAATGGAACAGACAAAAGGTAGAAATGAGAGGCACTTAGCAAGACCCCCCTATAAAG